>JAQBSW010002920.1:0-93084 GCA_029291075.1 Eudiplozoon nipponicum
GTTTCTAAGTAGCAAGTTCCTTTTTGTTAATTTTATAAATATTGACGTGATATTTGCTAGCACTTCTATTTGAGGCCGCAATGTAGTTTATTGCTTTAGCGATAAATCTCTAATTAACGAGGCGGTTAATGGTGCAACGGCCGCGTTTGTTGCCGAGAATGCTCCAATAGCCCTATTTAGGGCTGTCGTAAATACATCAGAAAGTCCTCGCAGAAGTTCATTAATTAAATTGAAGTGAAACCATGACAATAAGGAATGCAGCAGTTGAGCCACAGTAGTGATTACGGAATAATAATTATTTTTAATTTGTTTTACTAAAGGGATGCGCTTTAGACAACAAAACCCCAATAAATATTTAATTAAAAATAAGGCGTTTGTTTTAAATTGTTTGAAAAACTTAGTAAGAATATTAGTATAACAGATGACAAACTTAATTACGGCGTTAGGGATAATCACCATCTTAAAAGCTTATCATTTCCCTGCTAGTTCAGTATCTCTTAGTGTAAGTTTTAATGGTGTTTACGCAAAAGTTGGTAGCTAACATGTGTCCAAGGGATCGCACTACTTATCGTCTTATGTTTTCATGCCTGCTAGGGATCATTTTTTCGTTAATAAACGAAAAATGCTTTCTCCTTATTTCTTACTAATCTCATTTTGAAGCTTTGCTATGTACGTTAGTCAAGCCTTCCCTTGTTGAGCCAAATCTGCAACTTGATCTGTACTACCCCAAATCACTCAATCAATCACACGCAATGTCGCCATACTGCAAAATTCTTCGCCTTGGATAAATCCTTGTCTAATTAATTCTTGCAAACGCGTAGGTCTGTACATTTAGGTGTTTAACCTGAAAATAAAAGACTAGTTAGTTGGATTTGCCCATACAATGATAAATTAGTTTGGTCTCGTTTGTATTTATATTTTATATTTTGACAAAATTTTGCTTCGTACTTTCTCCTCAATCATCTTCAAATAGAATATATATATATATATATATATATATGGAAGAAATGAAATGCTGTATCACCTACATTAAAGATACGACATTCATCAGTGAGAAATTGTTTAACCATTCGTACGACTGCAAGTTGTAAACATTAACATTTAAATACTGTTTGTTGCGGAAAACTAATATATATGCAAGTATGTATTAGGTGTTGCGAACCTAGTAACAAATTAGTTCAGTTGTGACCAGAAGGATAAACCAAAGACAGCATGAACGGAAAGTATAATCTCATGCACATTCGTTTCGTGCTTACTGGCGACTCATCAGTAGGAGCCGGTATTACGCCCTTTAACCACTATATATTTGGGCGAGGAATGTGGGATAATAGGACGGTACAATCTCCTAGACGAATGTGTAAACCTGCAGTAGTGAAGCTAACATCATATAAAGTCTCGAAAATGCGACTTCCACGCTAACTCACACTATATAATATATATACCGAGTCTGTAAAGGATACTAACACTATGGCTATTGTGTTAGTAACCGATACCAACATTATAGTACCGAAAAGGTACATGGTACTAACACTATGGTTTCCGAGTCGGTACATGGTACCAACATGATGGATATCAATGTATGCTATAGTTCACTGAAATTGAGAATTACAACTATTTCTGAACACCTGTTACTCCAGTAAATCCATACACTCTGGCTTTGATCGATATCAGTTATCACATTTCGCGGTAAGCATGACATCATTCAATTCAATATATAACAGTTAAATACTGTTTGTTGCGGAGAACTAATATATATGCAAGTATGTATTAGGTGTTGCGAACCTAGTAACAAATTAGTTCACTTGTGACCAGAAGGATAAACCAAAGACAGCATGAACGGAAAGTATAATCTCATGCACATTCGTTTCGTGCTTACTGGCGACTCATCAGTAGGAGCCGGTATTACGCCCTTTAACCACTATATATTTGGGTGAAGAATGTGGGATAATAGGACGGTACTAATCCGCATTCCTCACCCAAATATATAGTGGTTAAAGGGCGTAATACCGGCCATCGTCAGTAAGCACGAAGACGAATGTGCATGAGATTATACTTTCCGTTCATGCTGTCTTTGGTTTATCCTTCTGGTCACAACTGAACTTATTTGTTACTAGGTTCGTAACACCTAATACATACTTGCATATATATTAGTTCTCCGTAACAAACAGTATTTAAAATAACGAATTATATGCACTCATTTCCGCTCGTATAGACAGGCAAGATTTTCAATAAAACAAAGTGTTCAAGATTAACTAAGCATTGCATAGAGTGGAAAAGAAAATTCATCTGGTAGACCGGTTCCGTTCGAATTAGGAATTCATCATGTACTGCCCGGTATGTGCCGTGGACAGTGCTAGGACCTGGGCACGTCTACTTCGGAATCTGTTGCTCCAACCACTGAGCCACCCTGCCGCATACTATACAACTTTTTTATTTATATAATAAATAATGTTTTTTTCGGTAGCTTTCCTTAAAATGGTTCCAAAAGAGCATACTTTTAGTCTAGAAGTTCAAACTAGCCACACCCAATCTGCAATTTAAGAACAGATGCGGCCATGCCTAAGGGCGTGATATTAAATTGAACATATATATAATTATATGAAATTTTTTTACACAGACGGTGATAAAAATTAATTAAATTAAGTTTTAGATTTTGATTTAAACACCTTTTGTATTATGTACACATATATGTTCGTATAAACGAAGCATTTTATCATGTAGAATAAGAATGTCATCCAGCAGACCAGTTTCCTTCCTATTGAAAACTCCTAATGTAGCGTCCAGAATTTTCCTTCAACAGGGCTCGATCCTGGGTATATCCACTTTGTTCTAACCAACAGATTCCGAAGTAGACATGTCCAGGTTCGAGCCCTGTTCGTGGCAAATTCTGGACAGTACATGATGAGTTTCCAATAAGGAAGAAACTGGTATACTGGATAAATCTCCTATTCTACATGATACAATTTTTTTAGAATTTTACTTACAGAATATTGGGAAATTTGTTTTACCATTAAAATACATGAGATGTTGAATAAAAGTGATTTAAAACAATTAATCTATTTTCTTATTTAAAATGAATTCATCTAAATTTAAATTCACAAAAAGATGTTCTCTTCAAAATTTATTTGTTAATTAATAATGAACTAAGTATTGGACCAGTGATTTAATATAACAAACACATTCGTATTATGCTCAGTTTGTTGTATAGTGTTCAATAGTCCATAATCATTGCTTAGAGGATAAAAACGCGTGAATGAGTTTCAATTTTCAGAAACCACTTAAATCGTGGCAAATTTTTCATATCAAAATTATTTTATCGGTAACTTAGGCAAAAGTGTTTGGCATTTACAACATCTATAAGATTAGTATTAGTAATACGAAACGAGTCAAAATAAAATGTCATGCTTTATTTAGTGAACTCATTGAACAAATAATAAAATTACCTCGTTATCCTGAAAAGTAAGTAAATTTCGTGTCAAAAGTACATCAACATATATGTTCAGGTAAATTCTTTGACATTTATTTGCTTAAGTTAAATTTTGATAATATTATTATCCGAAAAAAAAATATATAAAATAGAATATTCTTAAAATTCTTTCAACTCACATGGATACGTCGACGCTCGGCAAAAGTTTCTGGTGCGAGGTATGAATATGAACCATAATATGGATTTATTCTTGTATACGGACGAACCTAGAGCACGCATAATTTTGATACAAATATTAATGAATATATGCACTTATTTCTAATTTCAATGTAAAATAAACATAACATACTGAGGTAAATGTAATTCATCAACTAGACCAATTTATTCCTGATTGATTACTTATCAGTAACTTACGGAATTGTCATGCCCGGGATTTAAACTCGAGATATTCTGGTTCAGTCTTCCATATCACCCCTTCGCTGCTGAATACACACGTTGGAAACAGTTCGCAGTTACATACCAAGTTATGCTAATTTGGATAGCCTATAATTCAGACGGATCCTCTTCAGTATGGCTTCATATCGACCATACTTATATAATCAATTTAAGTCATTACAATTTATTTCCACATCACTTGCAAAGTTTGCATTGCCTTAACGAATGAATTATAACGGCCGGTTGCAATTTAATTTTCAAAAGCGATACCCAAACAAGTTCATCTGGCAGAAATACTATTCCAAACAAGTAAGTTGGTATTTAGCAGGCAATTTTCTGGATTGCGGGGCTTTGTTTGCATCGGATATGAGTTTCCAATATCTGGAAACTATGGTTTCAGAAGCAGGTTCCCGCCTCAGCAATTAGGGAGAGTTCCCACTAAGAATAATCGTTGCCTATTTGATAAATGCCCATGATTATTTCTTACGACCATCTTCAGGACCACAAAAAGCAACTCCTTACCTGATCACTTTGTATAACGTTGCACGGTTTTCCATCCTGGAGCGTTACTAGTTCGCTGGTATATTGTGTCGAAAAACTATCAAGAAATGGTAAGTTATTATAAGTTGGCGACTACCTTTCACTTAAATAACCAATTTAATTCACTTCCAAATTAAATGCGTTTACGAATATTGTAGCTCTTTTAATTGAATGAAATATTATTTAATTAATGCAAAAACTTTGCGTACCGCTTTGGTTGATGATATATATATATATATATATTTATTTTTTTAAAAATATCAATTGTTTAATTGTACCTTAAAAATTCGCATTCACATGGCCTGTTTTATAAAAGGTTATCTATTTATTAGTATGAATTTATTTCCTGAATGGAATTTCACTGTTAACATCAATTCTATTTAGCTATTTGTCCTATATATATATATATATATATATATATATATATATATATATATATTTCTAATTAGGAAGAAAAAATACATTAATAACAAAGTGGATAAAGGCCATTTATTTCGTGAATACTAATCATCGCTCTACAATCATTCATTTATATACATTGTAGAGCGATGATTAGTATTCACGAAATAAATGGCCTTTATCCACTTTGTTATAAGTGTGTTTCTCTTCCTAACCAGAAATATACTGTGTAATATTTAAAGGCAATGGACATTATAAAGATATATATATATATATATATATATATATATATATATATATATATATACCCGAGGCTGTCCGTTGAATTACGACATTTAGATGGTATCCCATTCTTGTATTAGTAAAATTGTTAATAATATTCTATTACAAAAACTTTTTTTTATTTAGGGTTCACGATCCTTTGTTGTTTTTCGAGTGATTAAATTACGCGAGCTAGTTTGCAATCATATTTGCTTAAAAATGCATTTTCTCGTGATAAACAAACAAATGCACTAATTATTCGAATGCACTACGTTATTCAAATAACCTAGAACAATGGTGCTTCTAAATTACTATTTATAATTCAAAAGTACTTCTTCACGTAGCAAGTTATTTAAAGTGAGAGAAGTAGGCAATTAAACAAGTATAGACTTGCGTAAAATTTAGCTGCTATCTTTATCGATTAATAAAATGTTACAAATAAATATATTCATTCGTTCAGTTATTCAGAAGGTAACCAGTGTCGATTTCACCGAATAATATCGTCGTTCCGTATCAAATTGTATATCTACCCCATGTAAATAATGAAATGTGAACAATCATAAAGCCATAGAAAATATATTACTAGCCGGGGTTATCCAGACTTGTTGCTATATTTGTTTCACTGTTACATGCCAGAACTGATCAGGTAACAAAATATATCGCTAAACGATAAACGCTAACTCATTAAGTTTATTTAGTGCTTATATATGTATATATATATATATATATATATATATATATATATATATGTAATATATAAGTAGTTGTACGTCTGTAGGGAATAGTAAAGTTCTAAAAAATAATTGAAATATAATATTTTAATTATATATTTGGATAAAAATGTCTATAAAGCCCTATATATATATATATATATATATAAGAGCACTTGTCAACAGGTTATAAACGCATGTCTTGTACAATTAACAGTGGAAGGCTTAATTATGATGTTAAATTCATGACCAATATGCGGGTGACTCTAATTGGGGATAGACGATTGATAGTGATAAACTGTTTGTAATGTGTGCTGTCTGAAATTCTGTTACTCATTGTGAAGAAAATTTCAGTTTTCTATATTTCCATTTGCTAATTATGTGTAATAACGCCTGTCTTGATGTAAGCGTATTTCAGCTTTTAGAATTGTTCCCATTGTGCAATTATGTGCATTAAAATATGTGCATTTTATATGACGTGTGTATTTATAATGGATATTTATTTAGAGAATACTCAACTAAACAGCGAAAATTCACATGACATAGCAACTAAAACTAAATTCCTTATAATAATTCTTCCTAAGTGGACACTCATCAATAGTGGCCAGAATTGCTCCAGCTTATAGTAGAAACTGCAATTATTAGGTTTTCAGCCAAGCTTCTTATCTTTTACACCAAAAAATCTGCGTATTTGATGCACTTTTTTATGTTAACTAATGTTTTAACGCCGGTCATCTTCCTGATAGATTCTCGAGAAATTTTCCAAGCAGGCGTCCTTTCTATGTATTTATAGGCGAGAAACAGTCCCACTTGAGAAAGTGATACTGAATTCAAGAAAGATGGTTGTATTTATATATTTACGATGCAATCTAAACTAGGCTTAGATGCCACGGCAGGACTTTATGTCCGGAAGCATTGGGTTTACAGTAATTCAACTGATCCCTTGCAGAACTTAAGCAGTCATTTTCGTGATTTCAATGTATTTATGTCTTCGCCATAACCGGCGTCTACCTACAAGTAATAAATAAGAACAAAATCAATCGAGCAAACGAGTTGACTATACCTTTCGAACGTTTTACTTTAAACCAACAGTATGAATATATATATATATATATATATATATATATATATATATTGTAAGTATAATCTTAAGTTCCATATCGCAACAAATATAATTGATGAATTTACCGGTTTCACTCTTATTTAGAACTCATAATGTACTTGTCAGAATTTCCAATACCGGGGCGCCAACAGGAGCACATTTATTTTTGGGTCTTTAACTCATTAACTGCAATATCTAAACTGCGTTTTAAATATAATTTTAATTTTGTTTAGCCATTTATGAATGTGATCAGTCTTTTTATCAAATGGAGCTGTTCAAGCATCACTTTCGATCTAAAGATCCAATTTGCCACTCAATTATTTTATTGCAGAACATCGACCATTCCACCAATGGAGTAATTTTTGAATAATTTTGATAGCAGTATGTTATTGTATAAAGGTTTTTTGGCAAAAATTTAATTTGCATAAAAAAGAAAATCAATTCAGCAAGTAGACCGCGTTTGTTTATAGAAGAAGCACAAAAATTATCCAGAGTCTCCATTTCTGTGCTCGAAACGTGGCGAATTTGATTTTGAGTCCTTTACTCATCCACTGTTCAACAAAAATCATGCATTATAAGCAATTCTCTTTAATATAACAGCTTTTCATTTTTGTGGCCGGTATGGTTCTAGCAAGTACTTGATGAGCTCCCAGTAAGACTGAAAGTAGTCTAATTGTTGAATTGCATTTGCCGCCGTTTGCAATTTCAATTTATAGTAACAACATTTTTATAATGATATATTGCCAAAAACTTGTGTTCATTGTTATTTCTGCAGGTGGCATGATACCTTTTCTTATTGGTAGAACGCGAGTGGTCAGCTGCAACTTTAGATAAGAAGCAATGCCAAGTAGAATCATGTTGACAGAAATACTAAATAATACATGGGTCAGTATATAACTCAAAATTGCATAACATGCGCAGCATTTTGGAGCCCTGGTTGGAACAATTCTCGCAAGTGCTTAATGAGTTCACAATAAGGATGAAACTGGCCAACTTGTTTAATTGCATTTAGTACTGTATGCCATTTAATCTTATACTGATTATATATATATATATATATATATATATATATATATATATATATAAATGATCTGGGAGTAGTATGTTTACAATTTGCTTGATATTTGTGCGTGAGCTGCATGAGACATTCAATTCTGTCTTGACCAAACTACGTCCATCCTACCTGTGTAGTGATTTTGAATAATTTTGATAGCAGGATTTTGTTATGCTAAGGCTGTTGACATAAACTTAATATGCATAAAGTATATAATGTAATTCTGCATGTAGACCGTTTTCGTCCTTACTGGATACTCTTTAAGAACTTTCCAGAATTTCCATTAAGTTTTTCACATATTGCTTTGCATATATAAGGATCTTTTTACTGACTATGTATAGGTCGTGTGAGCAGTGCATTTTCAGAGTCCGCCAACTTTGCACTAGATAATAGCTTATATTTTCATTTTAAATATATTAATATATAATCATTAACAACAAAAGATATTAAGCAATACGAAACCAGAAATTATGCCGTTTGTTTAAAAGCATATTGCAACAACTCACCTCAGAGAGGTAATGCGAACTGGTGTCCGTGTACACTGGTGTATGAGTTATGTATGTTGAACGCAACGGTTGTCGAGGCACAACAGGTGGCAGGCCGTATGTTGGTCTCGTGTAGGTAGTTGTAGTGTACGATGATGTAGGCCGATAAATGGGTGTGGCCAAAGGGGGTACAGAACCCAGACGTGACACTGCTCTGGTTGAACGAATCGGATTGCGCCGTCGTATTGTTGACGTTATCGGAGTTGTAAGAGCATCCTAGTTTGGTTGAATTTTGATAGTTTAGTATTAAAATGAACAGGTTATTTATTATTTTATCGATTAAATTCAGTTATCACAACTGCATATTCTAATCGCATGCTCTTTTCGTGCTAAATTTAACACAGATCTTGTAGTGCATGTGGATAATGGATTAATTTCCATGCATAACAATTGAGACATTGTCGATCATCATTAAATTAACGTCTACAAATGTACCGGATTCTATGTACCGGTGCAGTTACTCTTCGTTGCGGAGAGTTAATATATTTGCAAATATATATTAGGTGTTGCGCAACTAGTAACTAGTTAGTTCAAATGTGACCAGAAGGATAAATCAATGTCCGCACATTACGTTACACTTTAATTGCGTGCTGCATTTGGGTTATCCTTATAGCCATATTTAAACAAATTTGTTACTGGGTGCGCAACATCTAATACATAATTGGATTCTTGCTTAAATAATTTTGGTGTTATTATAAGCTTCATAATTAGTGCTCTTAAATGCAGACCTAAATTAAAAACCTATCCACGTTTTTTTGTTTCTATATTCGGCGTCAGTTCACTATTATCTTCATGCGAGGAAAACTTTAATTAATTACGCATTGTTTAAGTTTTATAAACACTTCGTAAGCGCATAGTAGTAATGCTGTATCCAAATATAGCCAAGGTGAGAAACTGTAAAAATAAATTTTCTATTTTCCCTACAAGTAAATAGTAAATCAAAGGATCAAATTTGAAAAATGTAACTGATAAGTAACTAATGCTTTTTTGAGGTGTTTACGATATAGTTATTATACTTTTTACGCGATATGTCAAATATACATGGTAAAAAATAACAGTTTATAAAATTCATCTGTAATCAAGCATTTTAAAATGAAATAAATTATGAATGTTGCATTTCAGTAGGCTACAGTATTACGGAAGAAATTAAAAAAATGTCAGCAAACAAACAGGGGAGTAATGTGAATTTTGTTGATGAATGGCACAAGAAGGATAAATTCTAACATGATGTATGGTCAAACTGAAAAATTGAAGCAGACTAATGTTGTTTAAATGGAAAGTTTTTATTTGCTAACTAACTGAAGACGCTCCAAATAAAATGCAATTAACCAAGATCTGTTTTTACACTATACACTACTGAATTATCTTATTGCCTTCCTTTAGAATGATAGAACTCGGTTAAGGTAAATAAACGAACTTGTCCACGATTAACAACTGCCGTTGAAAACAGGGCCAGCAAGTTGTGAGATACGTTCATGCAATGACGAAAAGAGAGGAATAAGCACGTGCACACACGCATTAATATACGTAATCGGTTTTACATTCACTCTCTTTCTCCCACTCCCTCTCTGTGCCAAACACCCTTAAAATGAGCACACTTCATGCTGTTCACTAACAAAAGGTGCTCCCGATCACATACAGCACAAATTTGTACATTTGCGGCATAGCAACTGCACCACGGAGTGTGCTTACTTTGCAGAGTGCTAGAAAAATGGATATTTATTGCGCTCGGCATATTTCGCCTTAATTTATTGTACAAACAAATATAAGATTCCGGCGAGATTGTTTATGACATAATTGTAGATATTAAAGGAACATATAAAAGATTTTTGCTTCTTCTATTTCATGCGTAAAAGTCTTGTTAACACTATGCATGTTATCCTGTTGACCAACAACGTAACATCGGATGTCATTAACATAATCTTACGCGTTTTAATATTAAAAGTTAATCTATACTCATAAATATACATTTTACTTTTAAAATGCACACTGAATGTCTTTTCAGGATAACATATTTAAACGCTCCTTCAGTGGTACTAAAAAATTAAGCAAAAGGCTAAATAAATCGCCTAAACCTTCCTCGAAGTAAATTTACGCGTTGTCCATAAAAAAATATCCAAGGATAACGAACCACTTTCTCTTAGTAGTTTCTTTTAATTAAATGCATTTTACTTTATGGATTTTATTAATTCCTTAAGAAGAATATAGATATAGACGTCGTATTTATCTACTTGAATTATGAAAATTATCTTCATAAATATATCTGATACCTCTGTTTTTTGGTAAACGTTTTGTTTATTCGAATAAAAGCTGGACTTACCGATTCATATTCAATTATTAATCTGGCATTATGTCAGCATTAATTACTAATTTATAAAAAATCATTCAACATTTTAATGTGTTCTATTTGATCGTTTGTTAAACGTTTAAATACAAATTATGCTGTTTGAAAAATTGTCTTCGAATTGAACTACACGATAGTTTTTTGCGACGAAGTAGAATGTCAACATAAACTTAAGTATACATATTTATACATACTTGTGGAATGCGAACATTAATAAAATTCATAATGCACTTCCCATGTGCAAAGTTAACTTGAAATTGTATGACATTCAAGTACAGCTTATTTTCATTTTCTCTTTGTTTATCTACAAATGATATACTATATATATATATATATATATATATATATATATATATATATATATTCTTTTGAAATGCGAGCATCAATAAAATTCATTTTACCCTTCCAAAGTGCAAAAACAAACAGAAATTTTATCAGATACAAGAAAAATTTTTTCGCATTATCTCCTAAAGTATCTACTAATGAAAATATCTCTATTAAGAAATTGGAAAGCAAAACAAGATAGAAATATGTGAACATAAAGAGAGTGTGAAAAAACGGAAACCAATCAGTTGCGTGCGTCACATCCAGTTCAAGCTCAATGCCTGAACATGCTTCTTTTGCTTGCATAAATCCGTCTGCAATTTGTTTATCCATAAGGCTTCGTATGTGACTAGCCTCCTTTTGTTATTGCGATCAGTAATTATTTTGAATGCTACGTCTGGAGAATAAACGTGCGATGTTTCAATGTTGTGTAGCGCAACTGCAGAGGTGTATTCACCATTTGATTTAAAACAGGCATTTAAGTTACAATGTTCTCTTATTCGAGTAATTAACATTTAATGCAGATACACTACGAGTGTTATTTAGGGTAACACACATGCCTTTACCACCAATCAAAGAGAAACAGCTGTTAATGTCGAAACAAAATATTATCTACAAATATACATGGGCAAGTTGTCGATCAGCTTACGTAGGCCGATCAACCAGACGGTTAATTGCTCGAATGAGAGAACATTGTAACTTAAACGCCTGTTTTAAATTAAATGGTGAATACACGTCTGCAATTGCGCAACACATCATCGAAACATTGCACGAATGTTCTCCTGACATAGCATTCATAATAATTACTAAATGCAATAACAAAAGGGTGCAGGCCACATACGAAGCCTTATGGATAAACAAATTGCAGCCGGATTTATGCAAACAGAAGAAGCATGGTTAGGCATTGAGCTTCAACTGGATACAACGCACGCAATTGACTGGTTTCATTTTATTCACAATCTCTCTATTTTCACAGGTTTCTATCTATTTTTGCTTTCCAATTTATACATAAATATATGTTCAGTAGTATATACTTGACGAAATAATGAGAAAGAAACGTTTCTTGTATCTGATAAATTTTTCTGTCTTTGCATGTAAGTACAATGAATATATATATATATATATATATATATATATATATATATATATATATATATATATATATATACGCCACTTGTACCAAATTCCCAAGAAACTCCATGAAAATGGAGCCGGCTTATCCTCCAAAAGGAATCAGCCGCAGTAAAGTAAAAAGTAAAGTATATACGCAAGTTGACGACTAGTTTTCGTAGGTCGATCGAGGAGACGGTTACTAACCGGGATTAAGTACTAATGCAAATTAAACGTCTATCTCAAATGCTCGTGTCACACATCATTTCGAAGTCACACGCATGATCGCCAGATATGGCCTTTAAAATAATTATTAAATTCATAATAATTGAAATGTGTTGTCGAAAATGAGGCTATGTGAATAAACAGATTGCATCCTAATTTATGCAGGCATGAAGATCACGTTTTGGAAGGGAGCCATCGAAGACATGTTATTATAAGGCGGACAACAAGCCACTGGAATAAGTTATATTAAATTGAATTTTAATGGTGGGATTACATTATTTTATCGGTATAAACTCTGAATAAAATTCAAATTGGTTAAAATCAAGTCTGTGGAAATTCAGGTAACTAATTGACGAATGTCTTATATGGCCAGACCCGTTGTACATAACAAATTGCATTTGCTAGATGATGCAATATTTAGTTTATGCCAATAACATACGCATACACACAAACATATATATATATATATATATATATATATATATATATATAAATGCAAATATATTAATCAATTAAAATTTCCACATATATTATAATTTAAATTCATGATAGCAAATAGAATGCAATCATTTTTGATTCATTGTACCCATTAAGTTTTGGTCTTTATTTAATAAAATGTCAATTGCCACTTCAAAATAATTGTTTAAATGTTAGTTTATGAAGCACTCGTCCAAGTGTACCGTAATACATAATCGCGTATGGTGAAATCTGATTGTATTCCTGTATTAATCGGAAGGTACACCATATTTTTAAGCTTGCCTGTATTATATATTTCGTAAATTTGTCGTTTAGCAGCTTGTATACACTAATTTAAAGTGAATACATGAATAAAGTAAATTCTGTCTTTTTAACTTATAGCGAAACAAGATATTACAATATGCCCATTAAATTTCATTAACCTAGATATATTTATTTCTCAGATCGGAAAGATATAATATATGCATTATTGTATTATTTGTTTCAAATCTACTAACAAATAAGATCAAATAGGACCAAAAGGACATACCGAATTCATCATGAACAAATTGTTCTATCGCATGTTCATATTCGTATGAGAGGTTGTACTGTCCTACTGTTCCAAATTTCCTCACAAAATATACATTGGGTATAGAACATATTATCGACATCTACTGATGAGTCGCCAGTGTGAACGAAACACAATTGTATAGGGAAATATAACGTTTGATCATGTTGACTTTGGTATATCATTCTGGTCCTGTTTGAACAAACTTATTAAATAGGTTTTCGTATAATAACCAAAGGGAGTAAACTAGCCAATAAATATTAAGTTTGGCCAGAATCATTGGAGATACAAGCAACGCTTTCTGCAGAGGAGAAAATTCATTCATTATTGGATCCAATGCTCCACGGCAATAAGATTGCAAAATATTTCCTTGCTGACATTGATATCATTATTGCCGTTCGTATTCAAATTAAGTTGCTATTTAGATTTACATGTTTAATGCACAAATGTGCAACTATTTGGTAATTCGCACTAACAAACTTCAATAACTAGATTGCCTTCTGGTGTTTTAATTGAAGAGCCCACATTTCTTTTCGACAAATATTATTAAACTATTCAGTATCAGCTCTGATCAAGTTGAATTAGAGTCAACAAATGCAGAAAAGAAAAAAAATATACAGGAAGAGCAAAACATCCATAATCACGACAAATAACTGCATGAAGAACTTGGAAATTAGTTTGCAATAAATTAATCTTAACGAATTCTCGTTTTAAAATATAGTTTTACCGAAACCGTATGAATAATTTTCAGAAATAAATATTGAGGTCATTTTGTTTATTGAACAATTCGTATTTCAACTTGCGGAAACTTCAAAAAGTGTGGTAAAGTAGCACACATATGTCTTAAAGAGCCAAACATTTACACTAAGTTACCTTACTTCACGATTCCATCATAATGGAACACAAGTTCCGGTTGTCAGACAAGCATGCTAAAATATACCGTTTTCTACGGAATTTTCACTTAAGTGACAACTGCCAATAAGGACGGAAACGATACACTTAATGAATTGCGATTGCTATCGTGTACAATTCCTGGTTTATACGGAAACTAATGCCTAACGGGTTCGGTGTATGAATAAAGCACGAAACTTGAATTTAGATTACTATTCAGATAGACAGAGATTTGAAATTCACTGAAGATTAGCATAAAGACCATAAATTCACATTTAATGCTAAAAAAAGGGAATAAATTTTCATTCCTGGGTAAAAAAATAGGTCAAAATAGACTATTTAAAGTAAAATATAGAATTAAGAGATGCATCTGCTATCGAACCCGTATTCCTGGTAGCGCAGCACAGCTGCGGAATAATTTTAGGTTAGGCGTCCTTTATTTTAACCATAAAGAAATTAAACACTCTTGACTGCAGTGTTGTTACTCTATTCAACTACACGTACCTCGTCAATGAGGCTAACGACGAAATATTGTATCATGTTTGCGTCAATTAGGCTTTAGCAGTAATTGGCCTGTTGTGGACATATACTAAAGCAAAATACATCTTCTTATAATACACTAATATTTGGAAATTATGGCTTGTGTGAAATTTGCAAAGTAATACATTAACTGCATTCGAGATAATAATGCAGAATTTCTGTTCGGCTATACATCGCAAAACCTCAACCAGTTTTTGCCATCTCATTTAATCCAGTGGATCATGGAGCGACAAGAACCGAGTAAATTTGAGTCAATATTAAAAGATATTTTACCCACATTCGATGTGTTCACAAGGTGTCCTCCAATGGAGAAATGTGTTTCGTGCTTATTTTCTTGTCACCTTAAAAAATTGGCTTTAAGTTCCCGGGTGCTGTAATAATTGTTAGTACACAAATTTACGCGAGAAATGCATGCGCCTATGAGTCACTACAGTTTTGCAAACCGACTTCGATAAATCCACCTATTACAGCATAGTTTAATGGATTCTTAATTTGCAGTCTTTGATGTGACTATCTTAATGCCGATCCTGCACAAATATAAGTAAAAGAGTATTAATGTAATCGTGTTTGCAGACTTAAAATTAGCACCAATCATAACATAATTTTTCAGTTATTGCGTGCAGTTAACGATAGTTTTATTTCAATGCACGACAGATGACGAGAGATGGAATTAACGCTTATTTAAAGTAGGAATATTAAATTCTGAAATATATCTACCTCAAGGGCACATTGATTTTAACAGTCAGTGATTTTTATTCAATTGAAAGACTTAAAAAATCTAACCACTGAAAAACAGCTTGGTAAGCACTTAATTTAAACGAACATTGATTGCGCGAGCGCTGACAAAATATAGTTAAATAAAATTAGCGTTATTGATATAAAAACCAATATAATTATATATAATATATATAATATATATATATATATTATATATATATATATATATATATATATATATATATATATGTTCATTGTAACAAAATTGTGTAGTTCAGAAAAGCAATTCATCCAGTAGACCAGTTTCGTCCTTATTCGGAACTCATCGCGTACTGTCCAGAATTTTCCGCGGACAAGGCTCGAACCTGGGCACGTATGCCTTGAATTCTGGTACTCTAACCACTGTACCACTCTGCCGCACTTTACACACAATTTTGAGTTATATACTAATCAATATTACATGGTTAGCCTTTCCATTAGCTGGAGCTTAGATGGCAACCATTTTGAAGTGAAATTCCAATTAATAATTCACAATCTGTTATTATAGAACAGACACCATGCTGCATGTGTGAGTGATGCTGAAATGAACATTTAAATAATTAAATAAACATTGGTTGCGCTGGCGGTAATAACGATTAGTTTAATCAAGATTGCGATCTTGATAAAGACACCTGATCCATTATTCACCCTTTTTTTAGCTTAAACTAAGCATTGCATAATGTAGAAAAGTCAGTTAATGCAGCAGACCGATTTCGTCCTTCTAGGCAACTCTTCACATATTGTCCACGATAATAAGATTTAAACAAGCATTGAAAGTAGCTGCATTGTAGTCCAGTCCGTTGTTATTTAAGCTATTTTAAGATTTTCTAGACAGTTATTGTAGCACTTAAACAACTAAGTATCATATTAAATTAGCTAAATCAAGGCGGCGTTGATTTTTCGTTGGTAAGACTTGGTTAGACGTAAATTCTCTATCGATGGATAAGTAAACATGTTTATTTTCTTACAAAGTATTGCAGAAAATGCAGTTTAATTAAAATTGAAGGAGAATTTCAATAAGTTTTATTCTGTAACACACTGATTACCACCATGTTATTGTCAATTAAAGCGTTAAATTGGATGCAGATTCAAGAAAGCGGTGCAACTGTCGAAAATTAATTTTTTAATAAATAAAACTGGCGCGAGAAAACCGTTTGACCAGAAGCCAGCTGAAACCACTAAATGATTAGAAGATTTAATGTAATTGATTGGCTGTTCAATCATTCTAAATGAGTGTATTTCTCCATTAGAACACAATTAATCCTTATTGGAAATCTAAATATTTCAAGGTGTCTTACATCCCACAGCTATTGGGTATAAATCTATAAGGTTTTGAATTGTGTGTCATTTA
This sequence comes from Eudiplozoon nipponicum, assembly GCA_029291075.1. Classification (NCBI taxonomy): domain Eukaryota; kingdom Metazoa; phylum Platyhelminthes; class Monogenea; order Mazocraeidea; family Diplozoidae; genus Eudiplozoon; species Eudiplozoon nipponicum. Next base: position 17,039 of record JAQBSW010002920.1, read on the forward strand.
CAACTTTCTAATTGGCAATCTCGGCTTCTACTAGCGAGTTAATCAATAAAGAGCAAATTATGCTTTTTATTTCTAATAAATTTTTCTAAATTTAAGTTTCCTTCAAACAGATGTACGGAAGGCGAAAGAAATAAAAACGGAATTAGTCTGTTCTGCCGGCAGCTTAAGAATGATGCATTTGAGAAGTCGTAAATGATGAAATGAATTAAACAATAAGGGTATACGCAGGTGGCGGTAAAAATTCTTTAAATCAACTTAACGAGCTTGAAGTAAACACCAATCCCATTAAATTTAACCAGTCGTCAAGCAACATAGCAAAACTACCGTCAATCGCACGCATTGACTCGTTTCGATCTTCCATGATCATCATCAGAGTACGTCAGTGTGATCCTCGCTAGTCTGTTTGCCGTCGTAATCTGATGATGATCATGGAAAGTCGGAACGCGTAAGTGTGTGATACTGGCGGTAATTTTGTTATGTTTTTCGATAACTGATTAAATAAAATGGAGTGATGAGATGAATTGTTGAAGCCATGTCCCTAGGATAGTCTACCGATCTACATAAAGCGAATGTTTCAGCTTCTTGTTACCTCATGCTGAAGCAAGTTCTACGTAAGTAGTCATGTATAAACTTGAATTTTATGCGTAAATGATGGTTAAAATTTTCTATATTGCAGTAAATTATAACTGAAAACAATGAAAAAACATTTATACACAATAAATATATAGGCGAATATAACATAAGTATGCCGATTAAATGGCAGGAAATACGAGCATGTAAAGAAAACAATATATTATTGAAGCGAACTATTTGAACGTATTTGATATATAGTGTGTTAGTATCGCAATTAGTATTTAGCAAATTACAGAATATGATATATCGTTAAAAAAGAAGCTTTAGTAATAATTACATTCCATTAATTAGAATAAATCATATCTCATTATTTAAAATATTTAAATTAAAATAAGGATACAAAAAATTATAATTCATCGCATTTAAGTCAATATAGGTGACCTGACAAAATAAGAACACATAAAAAATATATTTGAAAAGTGTACTACACATATTTGCAAATTATTTTTAAAATATTGAATATAATATATAATTTTTTTGAAATAAAAAGTTTGGAACAACAAATTGAAACTAATTTAATAAAAATTTTCTGTACTTTCTATAGCAAAATGAATGGATTTTTTTGCTAAAATTTAACGAGTCAATTAAAGTAATAATTAATTTTATTTTTGAAGTTATTTTAGTCTGCCCAGAAAAAGTGTAACGCTCTATATTGTATGCTTATTAAATCATTCAATTCGTTTTTGTCTAGCTAATTTAGTTTATTCAATTTGAATGCGTTTTTAAAGAAAACGTTATTTCCCTTATCATATAAAATTACACCTAATCCTCAGGAGGGCTACATTGAGTTGAACAATTTAAGCAGGGACGAAATGAGAAAAATGATGAAGGTATACTGGGGCGATAATTAAATATTGAATTTTTTACTATGTCGCTTAGGCCAATCACTCAACAGATCATATAAAACATTGCAATAAGATGGGTAAAAGTTATCTTGCGGACGTAAATTAGGGTTGTAATGCGGTTAGCTGAAAAAAATCGATACCGCTTCGAGTTAGCTTAGTCTAGTGCAGTTAAATTATTTCATATCGACAATTATTAATGAAAGAGCATAAGTTTCTATATAATCCACATTCTTTCGCAACATTTCAACTTTTCCAGACGACATCAATTTTTTTACGTAAAGATAACAAATTTTCCTGGACAATATTTAACGGTTTCTTCATGTTTTTATCGGTAACAACGTCTGTCGACTTGTATATGCCGTAATTTAGTTTGCACTTTTATTTGTGCAAAGTTTGATAAATAAATTTTTATGAATACAAAACTACAACAACTAGAACAACATATATATATATATATATATATAATAATAATAATAATAATAATAATAATAATAATAATAATAATAATAATAATAATAAAGTAATAATAATAATAATAATAATAATAATAATAATAATAATAATAATAATAATAATAATGAAAAAATAATACAACTATTGTTAATAATAATCATAATAATATTAGTAATAATAATCTGAATAATGAGAACTAGTAAAATAATTAGAATAATAAACAGAAGACGATAAAAAATGATCATTTTGAATAAAAAGAAAATCGATTGCACAAATTTCGAAATTCCTTAGAAATTAAAACAATAATAATGCGCGTGTACAATTATAATTTCGTGCACAGCATTACATATTAGCCGTTTCAATTAATACACTGAATAGCTATATTATACAATGCTTAGTTAATACTGAGAAATGTATGTAGATAATGTGGCAGGCGCTTATGTCAGGATCGCAACCCTGATTTAAATAGTAGTTATACGATAAGTTAATATGCATTATTTGATATAAGCAAAATTTAATAAGATTCGTTCTCTTAAACTACTGAATTTTCTCACTTTTGTACTTTGATTCCAATCACAATTAATGCAAAAAATTAGGTCAGCATATAATTTCGTTCTGAAATGTCATATGCACGTATTTCTGCCTTTATTTCATTAAATTATAACCGGTTAATTGTCTACTAGAAATATATGCCAATTTCAACGGGCTTGTTTTAACGGTATAAATTAAAAACCATTTTCCTTATAACTTTGTTCAGATAAAATGTGAATATTGTATTACTGGAAAAATATTTTCTTTCAATAAACGGATTTACACATGATCAAACAATTCATCATCCTATTATAAGAATAATAATGTAATTGTATCTCATTTAAATAAAACCAAACCTTTTTTAATAAATTTGAAACGAAATGCTTGGCTAACGACAGCTGCAGTGAATATAGTTAGGGAAATTGGCTTAGTTAATGTAGTTTTAGGCTGTTCTGGACTTCATTGCTACAGAATACAAGGTTTACATTGATGCCTGGTCAATCGTGGATGCTCGAGTGATGGTTTATGCGCTTTCTTGTTTAGCTGAAATTATAATTTACAGGCAACAAAAGTATATTTCATGTGTTGCAGTAATTGGTACCAGTTCTTTTAAACATCGTGTGTACTTTTAGGATTGAAATGAGCGCCAATTATTTGATATTTCTTTTATTTGTTTTTTTATAAAATAATTATTTATTCAGTACTGCATGATCTCCCTTTCATTCGAATTATACCATTCATTTCTCAAGAAATAAGATGTACCATCAAGTTGAAAATATCTATTGATCGCGATGTATACACCAAGTATAAATAAATATGTGTTAAGAGTTGCGAATTTCGATCTGATAACATTTGCGAATGATACCCTAACATTATCGCTTTATACGATACTTAGATGAGAACGTAGAGTACATTACAGTATAAAACATATTCCTCGATACGAATAAATTACTAATTTAAACAACAAATTTCAGCTTGATTTAACTTTCTTATCTGCCTAGTTTATCTCCTTTTATGATAAATTGTATGCATTAACATATTTAATTATGTGATATAGGTAGCATTGATTTGAGATTTCGTTTTAAAATATTTCCATATCAGAATTAAAACAAAAAATTTAATACAGCATAGATTCGCTTCCGCTGCCTTTTATCAACTGATTTCCTGGTAAAAGATAACATTGGAATTTTATTAAAATAGACGATACGGTTGGCATAAAATGTACACAAAAAGTTAATTTTATTCCAGAATGTCCATATTGAAGAAATATGACAAAAATGTTCCAAACTAGGCTTGGATAGCCCTATGTTAATGCCAGTGCACAAACAAATTCATTTTTGTTTGCACAATTCCGGATAACGTCTATTTATTGTGTTGTCCTCTGAAGAGGGAATCATGATTACACACCAAGCTAAAATTTAGAATTGATTGAGTTATCATGGTATGACGCAATTCTTACAGGGCGAATTGTATTTAATTATAAAGATAGATGCAAAGCAATCTTATTTTACCGACACAACGTAGGTATGTGTTATGATTAGCGTAAAGAAATAGGATTGCCCACTAGCAAAATTATATTGTTAGATGAAATTTAAAATTCAGATTATAGTGGAATGTGGTCTGACGTTAGAAATAGGGAAGATATCTGAGAGGGCCGCTTCGACTCAGTTATTCTATCTTGTATAAAGCTTAAGGATAACGCCTTTCGAACACAAAAAATTGAGGCCAGTTGGAACACAATTGCCGGAATTTTACGTTTTACCGATAATAACTAAATACGGTATTTTTCGTTGAGACTAATTGTTTCATTGACAAATTGGCCGAAAGTTGCATTAGCCAAATGATTAGCTAACTTATCTGTGTACAGCTTGAAAGAATCTTTTGAATTTGTTAAAAATTTTGACAATTTTAACGTTTGATGTTGGTTAATTAATTAGAAATATCCCTTTAAAGGAAACTAATTAGTTTACGCGCCGGTATGTCTGGGAGAGTTTCCAAAATTTTCAACCTAGATAATCGCATTTATAAGGTTTACTAATTGTTAATTGCCAACAATTCAAACAAAATATTATGGATTAGGTTTTGGAGCTAAACATGACCGATTTGTTCATGTGCAAGATGGCACTTAAGGACTGTTAACAATTGAGTGAAGTGAAAGTATACGACTTGTGCATGCTGAAGAAATTGATATTAGCATATTTAATTAACAATTTAAAACGACAAGTTTGAAATTCTAACTTTTATTGATGAGTTGTTCAAACGTGTAATTACTGGTACATTGTGAAGATCAATATTTCATGTGAAAACGGATAGCGCAATATTTGCATTTTAACATCTACTGTCCACTGTTATAGAACAAAATCTTAGTAAAGACATTGTATAATAGGATATTGAGTGTTTGTTCGACTGAATATTTGAAGACTTAGTTGGGTGGTTTGAGATAGATTCTTAAAATTAACGCTTATCCTCAACGTATTAAAGATAGGCTTAAACGTGTCGGTATTATAAAACCCATTGTGAAAGTCAACACAGTTGATAAGAAACCGGTTTATATTCGCTTAACCTAAAATGATGATGGAAAATGAAGCGCATTGTAGAATGATTGCTTTCCGCGTTGGCGTTTACGTATTCTGCGGCTGACTTAGATTTGTTTAAACTCATAGAAAATATCCTTTACCCAACGTGAAATACAAAACTCCATTAATCAACGCGACGATTTAAAAGATAAATCTTATCATTTACAGAAAATTAAAATAATAAATATAATTGTACACAAATTTTCGTAGTGCTGGGGAAGCTTTATGGTTACGACAGTGCACGAACAACTTGGTTGTATTTACGCAGTTAAGGACACTGTTTGATCAAAACAATTGCTTCCAAAGAGGAAGGCATTTTTGCACAGCTTGCTTTAATTGAAATTTGAAATAATTTCGCTGGTCTTTTATAATTTTGACAAGGCCCGATATGTCTATTTATTGATGCACGCGTAAAACCAAACTTATTTTTACTTACCAAGTTGTTATATGCTGTATCTGTCTAAGAAAGATTGATCAAAGATACAAATCTAATTAAAACCAAAATTAAATAATAACAGTATTGGTATTTTGTCCATCACGCTAGGAAGTGGAAGTTTTCTAGTGAGCGTAACCAAAAAAATGTCCGCTGAATAATGCGTGAAAGCCATTGCAGAACGCAATCATGCTTTGTTCACATAGTGATACCTCTTTGCGTTTATATTGCAGTTTATTTAACTTAGGTATTTTTTATTTCCTGCAAAGCAATCTCAGCGAATTCTATTTTATCATTATGTTTGTGCTAATCCACAAAATGTGTTATGTAACCTTTAATTATAAGAACATCACGCAGAGCGTCTAACTCGTTTAGCAAGCGGTGAGGCGAATGAAAACGTGGTCTCGTAACAAAAAAGTATATTAACAAAAGTGTTTTTCCACTTTAAAGGGCAATTACTATTGAACTGTACATATTTCGCTGTCCGTACTTTGGTATACAAATATTCAGTGAAATACGCTGTTGATCATTTGTTTTTTAGCTGCATATTCAGAATTACAGGAGACTCTCATGCTTAATTTTAAAGAGTTAAAAATTTGTGAATTTAAAAAGTAGCATTTTAGTACGCACATGCCATGTACAAACTAAAATGTTTCAAATGCAAAACGGTTGTAAAATTTTCACATCTCTCAATAGCTATGCGCATCACTATATAGGCTCTGCCCTCAGCTAAATCAGAATTCTTTCAAAGACCATGTCTTTTCTTATATGGTTAGCCAATAGAAGCAAATTGTATAACAGTTCAAAACAAAAAGTGAGCATTGTAATCCTACTTCACTAAATTTAACATATCTCAATTACTCTTGGACATTTTAACATACAATATCAATTGTATTCTTCAAAAGGATATAAGTAATTCATGACAAAACTCAGGGTATATATATATATATATATATATATATATATATAGTAAGCTTAGGTTAGAAGGTTCACACACCTTCGTATAGGAGATCGTATCGTCAAAATGTTCCACATTCCTTATATAGTGGGTAAAGGGCGAAATTACAGCTCCTACTTATAAGTGGTCAGTAAACACAAAACGCATGTTAAAATAAGATTACACCTTCTGTTCATGATTACTTTGGTAATATTTCAACTAATTTGCTACTAGGTGTGAAAAACCTTATATATAATTGCATATATATGCATATATATTTTTATATATATATTTATATAATGATGGAAAAAAGCCCTCCGCAACAAGCAGCATTTAATTGTTAGCGTTAAGATATTTACTTGTTAGAAGGATTTGTGATAATCTATCAATCTTTACTCAGATAAGTGAGTTTGCAAAGGTTTTTATATTTTTCTCAACCATTTAGCTAATTCAATGTCTTAATGCGTTTTTTGGAACACTTGTTCTATGCGTTTTGGGTAGCGTATTCAATCAACTTGACTTTGCTAAAACTGTTCTAAATTAGCTTTGTCTAGTATATTTGATATTTCCTTGTTGTAACATGTTAGATAAAACGGTCGAATTGGACTTCTCAGCGATTTTAGTTGCATAGATATTAGAGCAAGGTATAAATTACTGAAAAATTATCAGTGTTCCCATAAGATACATATTCATCGCTGTTCTCTACGACCAAGCCCGCCTCTTCTTCTGGTGAAAGAGTTACATAATTTCAGTTCTTAACTAATTACTTAAACTCTATCTAGTTTGCTCTATTTAGAATAGATTTCGTTTTCTTCAATCAGATTTGGTATTGGTAGCACAAGACCATCAGCTGTTCTGATTTTTAGCTTTTAACACATGATAATAGGCTGAGAAGTGATTCAAATCGGCTTCTACTGATATATGAATTATTATGACCAGAAATATACTTTTTAAGGGGGTCATTTTCAAATTAACCCTAATATATTTCACATAAATTTTCTTGGTAAATAAACGTATCTTTCATTTAGGCCCAGTTTTAGGTTAACATATGTTAACGTTTTGTTTCCATTCAAATATGTTTGAAAAAAACATTTTTAGTTGAAGTAAACCTGCACATAATTTAAAAGCAATTTATGTGGACATCATACAAAGACAAAAATATTGATTACGCAGGCGTTGATAAAAATTATAGTAATCAAGTTTTCAAAAATGAGGTAAAGAATTATTCTTTAAGTTTTATGTTATAAAATTCTGTAAACTTATTCCTTATATCTATATTGCTTTTAAATTTGATTTAACGAATAGATGTTACCATCCGCGCAATCAATAATTGTTTGATTGTGTAACGGCAGCAAAAACTAGTTCGTGATTCTATTGTAATGATAATCTTATTAAGTACAACTGGTCAACGCACTTTCCTACCTACTTAGTCTGTAGAAAAGGTATTAGATATTATTAAAAAAATAAAACTATTGTTAATTTCATTAACCAATTGAATTTTAAATATTTGAATTATTTATATCGTAAGGGGTCGTTTTGATTACTAACTTGATATAATACTTTGACTGATATATCGAATTAATTATGAAATGTTTATAGCAAAATCCATGTTGGTCTTTTCGGAAAATCTTGTGTTTAAGAATTACTTGTTTTTTCATTAATAACCTTTGGAGACGAGGAAATATGGGTGGATGAATTGATAGAGATACATAAGTAAATATTTATTCTGTCATGTCTTGCCCTTACCAGCTTTGTGTTCGATAAGCTCTTTCACATTCAAATTTTGATTCCTCAGAAACTAAACGCTATCACTACAAGTTATTCTGGCATATATCAGGCGTATTTCTGCGTGAATTTTGTTAACTTAGTATTTCCTATATTTTTCCAAATAAAATTGCCCTACACTGAATAACTATCTTTAGTCAATTTACATCAATATTTGCATTCTAGTTTTGTTTATTCATGCTTCATAGAGTATCTGATGGTAATTTTATTTAAAGACAAAATTGATATATTTCAAAGTGAAGTGTACGAAGATGTTAAATTGTCTTCGTCAGGCTAATGAGGTATAGAGTTTCAACAATTCATTTGCAAGTATTTCACATATTCTTGCATTCTGAATGAGCGATCGAAAATATCAAACTGATTTCCACATCACACGCTAACAAATTACCTAGTGACAGCTGTCGTACACGAGTATTCTTCGTGGCAACATTTTGTATGCCACTCATTTTAAATGTCATTTAACTAGCTTTCCTTTGCAGATTTACCAGCTGTTTTGGCTGTCTAATAACAAAATATTTCACATTTCTAGTCTGTTAGTTAATTTGTATTAGTAGCGAAGTATTTATTCGTCCTTGTTTTACAATATATAAACAAAATAAAATATACTATTGATTTTTCTTTGGACAGAAATTTGATATTCCAAAACGTCTAATACACACTGACTTTAGATCTATAGTTTTATCATTGCTCGGTAATCTCATTGAAAATGTACTTAAATCCGTATTTTGTTAATTATTTGACTGACACGGAAATTCATAGTCCTGAAATCAAGCTCACGTGGTATCGAATATGTACCAATAAACCAAAACAATTGCCCTTCAATGTGTAAGTATTTTGTTTATTACAAATTTCGGGATTTATTCTATTTTGTAAACCATAACTGCCTTTTATGCACTTCATTTGAATTTCAAATCTCCTTCGTCCTAAAACAGTAGTCCAAACGAAAATTTCAATGTAGCATTTTGCGATCAGTTTGACTCATAAGAAAATATATGGTCTAAATGACCAGGTTATTTCCAAACTGCAAATATATTCAATTGTGGGAAATGTTATCTGCTCCTTGTATGCAAATTTTGTGTTTTGCTTCATTATTCTCGTGCTAGACACATCATAAGCAGACCCTAAAAATGACATATTGACTAAAATAATCTTTACTTTAATTCTTATCTATTATTTATAGTTTTCTCTGTATTTTTGTTGAAAATTTCAAAATATAGAGGAAAATATATTTAATATTTAATTTACAACATTTTTATGTCTACTTCACTAAAGCTTCTTTTTTAATTCACAATAAAACATTATTTTATGCTTTATGTTATTTTATAATTAAAAGTAAATATTAAATTATAAACGCGATGCAAAATTGGAGTGTAAGGTGTGCATTTTATGAGATGCTTCTTTTCATCAAAATCGAAAAATTATCTACGGGATTCACTTTCGCGTACCCGTAACTAATTAATAATTTTTGAATTTATTCGTTATAAAATTTTCCTGAACTCTTTCCAGATAAAACTTAATTGAGTACTAAGCAGGGAATTCGTTCACATAATATATATATATATATATATATATATATATACACATATATATATATATATATATATATAACAGTCATAACCGAATTTTTCAAGTAATTATTTAGAAAAATATACAGAAATTACTTGCACATTGTCTTATTTAAATGTGCAAAACAAACTGACCAAAATTCGTCAAAATGTCTAGTGGTTTTTGAAGGAATGCTAATGGCATTCAAAAAAAATTTCCATACTTTGAATAATGGTGATCTGAGCCGGACAGTAAGCATAGTGATGACGACGAGAATTATCAATATTAATATCAATATTTTGTAAAGCTCCAGTGCAGTTCCTATTCCAAGAAAAGCCAAATTTTCAAAACAAGGAATATTGATACATAAATACTAGTCATTAAAAACATAGCGTTTTGCATCTCGTATTGCGTTCATTGAACCGAAATATTTATCCATATGCATTTTACTCGATTTGTGATCCTTATTTTGTAAGCCAATTTTGCGAACTAATATGGACCGTTTGATCTGTTTTAGCGAGATTTACAATTTTTAATGCAACCTTCGGAAGAATATGCCCAATCATTACGAATTTTGTATATCATTGTTTCGACTTGATAATCAGCTGATTAATATAAACATGGTTGTGGCCTTGATATAAGCACCTGACCCATTAATTACTTACATATGTCAGTATAAACTAAGCTCTGTTCGCGGCAAATTCCCAATAAGGACGAAACCGGTCTACTTGATGAATTGTCTTTTCTACACTATACAATTCTTTGTTTATACTGACATATGTAAGTAATTAATTGGTAAGGTGCTTATATCAAGACCGCAACCTTAATTATAATAATTGTTATCACCGCCCGCGAAACGAATGTTCGCTTAATAATTAACTGATTGACGATTATGCAATGAAATTTTTAACCTTTTATTGCTGATACCTAATGGACAAATATGTATTTAGTATGAAAAAAAACCACCAATGGAAAGCAGAATAAATAATTTATGCGTCGTTTTCCCACATTTTGATAAAAATTAATATATCAAATGATTTTTCTACTGTTAGCTAATTAATGTATTAGGTATTTTTATTGCCTATTTATTAACATATATAGGAGAGCAGAAGTTTGTCATAATTGGGTAAATTATGGAGTTTAGGGTAAACGTTTGCAATCTCATTTGAAATATGAGGATTAGCGATAATTCCAATAAAGTTATTCTTTAAACCACGGATTATTTTTGATAACTTTTAGCATTAACAATGTACTTGTTGCCAAATTTTAAGGATCACTACCAGTTTCTTTTATAAACGGGACATTATTTGCAGTGTTGATGATATTGGAAATTTTAATAAATCAATTTTTAAATGATTAATGCTTTTTTCATTCATTGCGGGGCAATAATGATAAACCTAATTATAATCTAGTTTAATAAATTTTGAGTTTAATTAATTGTGCTTTGAGAGTCTGCCTTTCTTATTTGTCAGTTAGTCAAACAGAATTTGACCACTCTTGAAACCAATTTTAATTTTTAACAGTATTTCGTTCTGAGTCCAGTTATTGTTCTTTATTATAGAACACACTTATTGTTCAAAAGATAAAACATAAATTATTAATTGACTTTTATAAAATTAAATTATTTTTGGAATCGATGATTGTACCTCATACCTAGGGAATCCAAATTGTAAACATGAAAACAAAATATTGATTTGTATTTAAAATATCATTGTTATTTTTCCTCATCTGACTCAATGTAGAAGTCACTCAATTAGTAACCTATATTGCTCAAAACAAAGTTTACCTCACAGAAACTATTTTTCACTAAGTTTTTGCTTTCTGTATTGATCAACAAAAATATTTTTGCATCCTATTGATAAAAATCCTCTACAGAAATCGCTTTATAAATTGTTTAAATGTTCTAATGATGAGCGGTCAAATGACGAAACTACTTTAAATATTTTGAGATAAATACGGAAGTTTATGTTAAAATTCATTTCTAAGCAAAACAAAGTTGAGGTTATTGTAGTGAAGGTATGTGTGAATTTTCTTGAAGATATTTTTGTCATTTTAAATCGCATTCAATAAGGATTAGAGTAATATATCAATATTACAAAACAAACAGCTGACGTAGAATGTATTCGAAAGAAGAAAATATAAGTGAAATTTTATTCTTTAATATAAAGTTTAGAACGATTTTTTCGATAATAGAAAAGTATGTCAATACTTTGTTGTCTTTATTCATTTATATTTCAACTACTTTCTTAGAAATTATTCAGAATGTCTAATCTCAATGAATCTAAGAACGCTGAAGTATAGTATATGTGAAAATTCGAGATGTAGAATTAAGTATTGTTATTAATTGCAAATGTATCCCCAATTAAATTTATAGAAAATTTAACGGATGAAAGTGGAATGTAGTGTGATTCGTAAAGTAGATGTGTAAAGCAAAAAACACCGACAGATGAACGCATGATGCTAGCAATATCAGATTACAAATAGAGTATTTAATTTAGGATATTAGAGGCAATATATGATTTTTCATAGGCAATGAAACAGACATTAACGATATGCACTAACCTACAAAACTCAAAGAAGGAAATATAGATCCGACAATCACATCGGAGGCAAATGCAAGGCCTTTCAAATTATTTTATCTTCAACTAATGGTGGGAACTATAATTTCAATAATAGAAAGAAGGAACGGGAAACAATGTAAAACATGCACTTATGGATACATGTATAATTCAAAACTAGCTATGTACTAAAAACACAATGGATGAGAATAGCTATATACATATCCAATATATAACGACAGGGTAATTTTATAAAATCGATGGAAAAAAACCAAGGACTACTATTATAAACGCAACTGCAGTATAGAAATCGTGATGCAAAATAGTTATTATAGCGTTATTTTTGGCAGAACTTGTAATTTAGACGAATTTAATGTATTCACCAACGAGAATACGATACATAGACTTTGAAGCGGAAGAATAACGTTTACTACAGCGGGCCTAGATTAGTATTGTATAATTTTTTGATAAATTTATTAATTTAAATGTAGCTAAAATTTTCTTCGTATACATGTTGCTAATCTAGTTCCCGAATGTCATTTTAAAACATGTGTAGATTCGTCAATCAACAGTTTCTCATTATTCTAGTCAATCGCTTCGTTTTATTTATAACTATTATCTTTAATTCATTTTGTTATTGTCTTCGAAATTAAGCTTCGACTTTGAGTGGCAGTTACCCTTAAATTAAAATTCAATGAAACTCAATAATTGTTCCTTTTAGTTTCATTCGGTTTTTTAATCTCGCCTTTGTCAAGCACATTACTCAACTGGTTTTCGAATGTACACGCAATCAATATATCTCGATGTGGTGAAGATTACATTTCGGAGTTAGATTTTACTGAATTGTTTGATCACGTGCACAAAATATTGACAAAGAGAAACGTAATATTAAGAAGCATGCAAGCAATCCGTCATTTTACCTTATATATATATACTTATATATATATATATATATATATATATATATATGTATAATGTATATATATATATGTATATATATATATATATATAAATATATATATATATATATATATATATATATATAGAAGACAATTTGAAATTTGTTGTGATAAATATAAGGTTATGATTTGATGAACGTAATTAGGTGCAAACGAATGAACATTAATGGTTATAGGCACAGTCACAAATTATATTTCCTAATAAATGTTAAATATGGGTTACTTATATATATATATATATATATATATATATATAATATATATATATATATATATATAAATTTATTTATGGCGCGATTTCAACTATTTCTATGTTTGTTCGCCGCCGTTTCCTTGTGCAGGAGAATTGATAGAACTCTTAGGTCGATAAAATCCTGACTCCTTTACATTTCCAGATGCAACAATATTTGGCATTGATTGATGGGTTCTCATTTATCCCATCAGCTGCTTCAAAGAGTGGAAAATCTTGTTCCAACGTCATTTTCAGACAAGCAGCTGATGGAGGGCTTCAAAAAGAAGGGACAATTGAGAACCCATCAATCAAGGAAAAAAATCTGTGCACCTTGAAATGTATCGGATTCAATATTATACCGACCTACGAATGCTATCAATTCTCCTGCACAAGGAAACAGCGGCGAACATGCAAACAAGAAGTAGAGCACTGAGCAATTTAAATCAACATTTATACCTATGTTGTCAGTATTAGGGAAATATGGATTGTGTTAGTAGAAGCAGGTTGACCGGTTTTGTACTTACTAGGAAATTGTCATGCAATTGCCATATCAGGCGCGAGCGGGATTCGAACTGCGGCTAATTGGTCATATACAACCTTAGATTTTGCTTAGTCTTTTCGTTATATAGAGCCTATTTTGTATCCCTTACGACCTAACGTTTTAACTGGCCACCTCCTGATATTTCACTGAAGAACGGAAAAAATACCACCTAGGGAATTGACATCGAATTGGTGTATCATGCCAGGATTATGATTTTATAAATGTTGTTAGAATAAACCAAACATTAACTTTTGTCATAAAGGCAAATCATCAAATAGACAGGTTTGCTATTTATTATGAAATCGTCAAGCACTTGGTGTAATTTGCCGAGACCAAGGCACAAAAGGACCAAATTAGCTTCGGAGTCCTGTATACAGCCGTAGTGACCATTCCGTCTAAATTAGCCCGCAATTTTCAGTTTTAAAGGAAGTCTTTTTTGGCTTTTCTTTCAGATGAAGCTAGTATTAACTTAAGCAGTAAATAATTTAATCTGGCAAAATGTATACAATCAAAATGTTGCCATGTAATTTAAATTCAATATCACGTTCCCAGGTGACATAGTGTCTGGCTTATAGTTGCAGGTTGTTCGTGTCTAGTTAAGAATATAGGTCAATTGCGATGTGATGTAGCCTTCACCTGAATTGAAGGCCAACAAAAAACATGTTTGCATATAGCTGCATATAGCGTGTAGTTTACGGTAAGAGTAGTGCAGGGATTAAAGGCAAGAATTCGATGCAAATGTACCCAGAAATGAGCGCTTCTCACGGCAAAATCTGGCAAGCGTTTTACTGGTTCCCATTAAAGACGAAAAGAATCCAATTAAAGTAATACCTGATGAAATGTTTTGTGTATACCGACGGCATATATTTAGTCAAAATTTGCCCAAAAACCTAAGGTTTTTTAGTATATATATATATATATATATATATATATATATATATATATATATATTTGCATGGGTATCTTTGTCTTTTTGATGGTCATAAGTCAAATTTTATCGTATAACATACTAATAATTGTTATTGTCTGAACCGAGACTAGGAATAAATTGAAATACATCCAAATGTGTATCTTAAGTATCGAGACTTTGGTTGTCGAATGAACGACAGTTTGAGCGAAATCGTACAATTCATGCAATCTCTAAATAAAGTGGTTAATCGATAGAACCTGTTCTTTAGAAATAAAAATGCAGGCTCCGGCCATGTGCCTCTTTACCTCAATAATACTTATTCCAAGAAAGATGTTAAAAAAATTAAATAACTTTCCAAATAAGTAGACGTCTAAAACAACAAGAATGACTTTTTGCATGCACTTAGTTAAACTTTTAGTACCATGAAGCATTCGAATATCAAAGTTAACATTTCGAGGAAATAAGGAATAACTGCACCATATAAATTTCAAGCAAAATTTCCTGTTATCAATCAGACTCAATGGTACAGGTACATACTATTTTTTCAATGGTTATTAAACGTTCAAATAAAATTTAAAATGTATAATTACTCGCATTGGTAATTAGTTTTACATTTTTAATAATAATTTATCATTTGAAGATCATTTTAATAATAACTTAAAAGCAACCATACTCATTTAAATTAAGATTTTCTGTGATTAGCTGATTTGTATAAGCAATTTTACGACATTTTGTTTATATTTACAAAACAAACATAATTCACTTGTTTGTATTTATCTGAAATTGTCAGGCAACAAGACTTTGAATAAAGTGAAATTGCCTTCCTTTGAATGCACGAAATACTTCGGTAATATATTTTATTTTATGCATTTTATGAGCTAATCATTTTCTCTTGCAGTATGCATGTGATTATGTTACGTGTGACTGACGGTAGTTTTTCCATGTTGTGTGAATTTTCAGAAAAATCAGGATTGGTGTTTATTTCAACCTCGTAAATTAGAGTTAAAACAATGAATTTACTCGTTTTAACCTATTTTTAGTTACCATAATTAATAATTTGAAAGAGAGACAACAATGTTATATTTACATGGCTATAGTAATATGTTTATAAAATAAAAAAATAACATTCAATTGACGCGAAACTGATTAAACAAGCTATTTTAAAGGAGTGCATCATAAATAAATGGAAAGATTCAGAAAAGCATCACAAAGCAGCCTTAATGACGCAATCAGCATATTTGTGACAAGGTAATTCAATTGTAGGAAACACGTCAATCGTAAATATTTCCTTTGTTATATTTGACAGTTTACAAGCGGCTTTTGCTTAACAAATTTGAATTATATAACATTAGTTTTTGGAAAAAGTAAATAAGACAACTTACTTCTGCAGTATTTTCCAGATCACTGTAGATTCGATGTATACGATTAAGGACTGAGTCATCCCAACTACGAAGGTATGGCCTCTTTTTATGTGAGGCAAAATGTTTTTTTTTAATAAATAAACAATAGGCGTATTGTGCAGCATGTCAAATACCATTAATTTTAATGAAAACCATACTCTCGGTAAATTTGATCATTAAGTAACAAAATTACTAGAAAAAAATTTTATGCTAAAAGGAAAAACTTAAAGTTTCTAAACAGAGTGGTAGCATTAAATTAGGAAAAATTAATAAAGCTGAAATTTGTAGCGGTGAAAACATTGATTGATGCCTTCGCAAGTGTAATGTGTCAAATATAAGGACTCGAGTATATATATATATATATATATATATATATATATATATATATATATATATATATATATATATATATATATATATATATTGGAAGGCAAGGGAAGATTGAAATATAAACATTGAGAGAGTTCCTTATTTTCACTCTCTAAATGTTTACATATATAGTTTATATATAATATATATATATATATATATATATATATATATATATATCGAATGTGATTTTAGTAAAAACTTGGATTGCATACGATAATTTAAATAAATTATCCACTAATCTGGTATTTTCAATGTTGCGAACTCGAACCTTCGAGCATTTATTTCAAATCCTTGAAACTAATCATTTACTCCTCTAGAATTTGGCATTGACTGATATTTTTAGTCATATATTATTTTTCTTTTTCGTCTACATTCAGGTGATACTATGCAGGAACCTTGCTTGACAGAGAGTTCCATTATATATATATATATATATATATATATATATATATATGACATAAGCAATTGATATATATATATATATTTATGTATTCAATATTTATTTTATACATTTTAAATATTTTCGTTAAATATTTCATTATTAGAAGTGATTTTATTGCCCATGGTGGCCTCAGGTATTTTAATCATGTCACCAACAGTAAAGACCTATTTAATGATGGATATATATATATATATATATATATATATATATATATATATGCGAGATAATCAAATCTTTGCTTAAGTTTACAAACTCAATTCAAGTTGAAGACCTGTATCGTCCGTTTTGCACATAAATCGATGGTAATTGGAATTGCTGCGGCTGTTTTTACCCAGTACTAATTGAATTATAATCATAAAACTCATTATCATTCTTATCGAAGTCAGAAGTACCACGCAACGTTAAGTTTCGCCCATTAGTTTATCAATAAATTGTATCATAGAATTTATCACGTGTATATCGTCTTGTACTTAGTCTTCTAACGAGACAACCAAGAGTTAACCTTATGAGAAACAGAACAATATCTTTTATGAAACATATAATAGGCTGGATTTGGTTACATTTAAATAATCGGTGTGAGCTTTACCTTAAAGACGATGACAGGTGATCAATAAGGACGGAATCTGTCTAGAAGTTTATTTGCATTTTTAATACCATGCTAAATTTTTAATGAATACATACGTTAAATACATCAAATAAATGTAGTATAACTTAATTACATATATATATATATATATATATATATAATATTATTATATTAAAAAATAATCACTTAATTAATTTGTAGGAGATTAGTTATCCGCCCAAACTATGTACTTAGACACAAAGCTTTAGCTTTGTTTAATGAATATTGCACATTTAATTTGCGCACTATTTTTAAGGACTTTGCGCACAAGCAAATTAAACGAAATGCGTCTGACTTGACGCTAGAGACGAAAAATCAAAATAACGGTCCCTAATAGATATTCAGAATCCATCAAATGCACTTTCAGATTGTTACTTTGTTATTCTTGTCTAAAGCCATAATAAGTATAGACTTTAAAAATCAATTTGTCACATTTTGACCTGAACATGTATCGATAAATCCTGCAAATGTGCGCGCTAATAAGGCCATTCCAGGTCATAAAATGGTAAGGCAGAATAAGCTAGAACATTTACAACCTGTCCTACCGGTAAATACTTCATTAAAATTTACTGTCCTTTCGACGAACATACAAACAATAGGCTTATTGAGGAAGGATAATTTTGTCAATTTATAACCTTATTTATAATGGATCGTATTAAATTAAAAAAATGCTATCTCCAAAGACATCACAAAATGATTTAATTGAAATGAAATATTTCTAAAAATAATTGACTGATTATCGATTTTGTGTTACACTTGCATTTCCATAAAGTGTTGAAGTTTTCAACAAATCAAGCTCATCCTCCGAGTAACAAAAAACTTGACTAGCTATGTTTGGTGCTAGAGTACAAGTATTACTCATATAATTCTTTGCTACCCTCAAAATATCGATCGTAATTGAAATTTAATTTGCTGCATTAGTAGCCGAGTGGAGCACACCATAACAATCTGGGCGTGTTTTGAGTAGTACACAGATAACTGTCAATGTTTTCTATTTATTTAGATACAGAAAGCAAGGAGATCTGGCTCTAGTGGTGCTACGGAGTCTGTTGTTAACGTTTTAGATGAGCATTATGACTGGCGAACTTGAACAGTTATTTCATGCAATATGCAGTCAGGTGCCGCCATTTTGCCACTAAATTTAAATTGAAATAATTTCGGTCTTACGGAAAGCATCCTGAAACGTATCTTAAAATGGTTTTAGCTTATATAACACAAATATTTATACAGGGTTCTGACCGAAATCTGAAAGAATCATGATGATGGTGTCAATAATAATGTTTCCTATGGTGGGCAGTTCGAACGGTTTTGTTTGCAAGGTTAAGCGAATGAAATTCTTTACACACATGGGAACGTTAATTTTATTGTGACCAACAAGACGGGAACCAATTTAGTTTATCTACTAGAGTCTTACCTATCTATATGATATGCATTCTTAAATACCTTATAATATATATATATATATATATATATATATATATATATATATATATATATATATATATATATATGAAAGTACATATGCATTTTCATACTAGTATCCGTAAATATTAAAACAGCTAATCAAGGTCAGATTGACTCTATAAATCCTACCATTTAATTTTACGTGCTAAAAAATTTCCAATTTATTTGTCCTATAAATATATTTAAAATTATATTTAACTGTTTGCCGGGAAGTTAGTTTTATGTCTACATATTTAGCACGATGCATTTATAGAAGCAAATCGTCATTTGATAATAAAGTTTCATATATATATATTTTTAATATTTATATATATATATATATATATATATATATATGAATAAATGACTATACTTATATATATATATATGCATATCGTTTTCACGAAGAATAAACTTTTATTGGTTATTATCGATTTTCCTGAAATTTCAGCGCAGTGTTTACATCGAAAATGCACGTGTGCATGCTTTTGCGCGCAATTCTCTGATAGTTTCATTGCTTACTTTAAAATGTTGCACGAAACCACATCTCTTTCGACAGATGTTAACGAAAATATTCACCAAATGGTAATTAGAAAAGAATGCATATACTATCCCAGAAAAATACAATTTCTTGCATAAAATTAGGCAAGTCAGTTGGAGGTCCGCTTAAAACGCATCTAAACACGTAATTGGATGGATCGAAGACGAAATTTGTAAGGCCGACAGTTTAAAAAAAGTTATTAAATGAGCCGAATCTGTACGCCTAAATCACGAAAATTGAAGGCTAGCCAACTTCCATATAGAGTCGTTTTTGATCGAAAATATGTAGCTAACAAAACGTTTCTTTTCACACTGTTAATTTTACGTCACATTCTGACGTGACGTAAAAATATCTTTAGAAAAATTATCCATACCTACCTGTGAACTCCGGAAATTCGTTTGCGCGGGCCTGGCGCTTGACTTTAAATGGGATGTTGGCAGGCTATGATCTCCATAGTAGTACGGTCCAAAACTGCTCGCTCCATACACAGAATACGAACTTGGTCGAGAAATATTCCTTGCGTATACGTAGTACGGGTCCAGATATGACGCTCCTGTACGAGAATATTCACTTACCGGATAGCCGGAATAGTAGGTGAATTGCGGACGTGTTTTACTGGTAGAGTAAGACCAATCAAGATATGGATTCAATGAGTAGGTGGATAAGGGAGAATAATTGCTTAATGGTATTGAGGAGGATGAGTAAACGGATGGTGAGCGGTACGTTCGTCGAAGAGTTAAAGGGGCAGTTGAAAATGTGGTTTGCACGTCGTACAAATTTGTGTCTGCGTATATAGGCCTGTAATTTCTGGCCCCTACAAGAGTGGTGGTTGACGCGGCATAATCGGGTTTCCAAATTGGCCTTGAGCCTGCAAACACAATTGGAGCTCCGTAACCAATTGTAAATGGAGCACCAGAATGATGTATACTAGTTCGTCTACTGCCGTACACCGGCTGTGCGCTTCGACGACGAATATACGAAACATTAGGCGAAACATATCCGCCTAACTGGTTGACGGAAGTTTCAAAATGTATAATGGGATTGTTTGGAATTTTAATTTTTTATATATTTAATTTCAAGTAATTTTATCACCAAATATTGCGAACCGATAATTTGATTGATACGATATTTTAAAGTTACATAAAAAGTATATTTAATCAATTTTGTATTTCGATTTATGTGTGTTTATTCACGAGCATTTGCATATTTGAGTAATGCACTTGCGAGGTGACCAAAATTTTTGTCTTTGAAGTTGAGTTGTAAAGAAAAGTTATAAATTTGAAGAGTTAATATGTATTTAGAAAGTATTAGAGAATGAGTTAATTATAAAAAAAAACATCGTTGAAAATTTAGCAGAAATTGTGAAAAATATAGCGTCAAAGTACGGTAATATTGCCTAATCTAAGTCAGATGTTAAAAGATAAAGAAAAACATTTCAGGTTTATTCATATAAAAGGTTTTTTGAGTGATGATTCGGTTGACATAATCCAACAATGTTAAGATTTAACCGTTATTTTAGTTGTTTTGAATAAGTTATTTAATCGTAAGCAACCAAATACTTGTCAGGAATTCATTGTGCAGAATGGGGTGTAACAAAACAGGCAAAAAATATAAAAGAAGCAATTTAGGTTAACACACTTGTATAACAAGTTTGTAATATTTAAATAAATCAATAAAATTTTGTTTAGTTAAAAAGCTTATGATACTGTAGATGTTTGCTTTGTTTGAGGAAATGTTTATATCTATTTCATTTTCACATATAATATTCGCATGGAAATCTTGACTTTTATTTCCAAACTACATTTTTATGCACCTAGCCGATTCACGTGTTCAGTTGTTGGGGTCTAATATATTCTTTACATTATTTTAGCTTAAATCTCTGCTGTCAAAATTAAGATACATGGCTCAAGTTAAGAAAGAGACTAGCAAAAATAAGTGAACTTCCAAACTGCCATTGATTGTTTATGTAAATGAATGTATTAGATCAAAAGACAAAATCTTATGCATTTTATTGTCGCGCGTTAGTTAGCTCTGCAATTTTCAGAGTTATTACCTTAAGTCGATACAACTATGATGTTAGCATATTGTTAAAATTTAGTACAATTTACGTTTAGGTATTAACTCTGAATAATTGCCTATTTAACTACCATGTGTTTCACTCTAACATTTCAATGGGAAAAGAATATTTTTATAAAAAATGGTAAGCTTTGTCGCTTAATCGTCAGAAATGTTAAACACTTGGAGTACGATAACACTGAAAGTTAATTATGCATATCGATCCTTATTCGCCAAATTTTTCTATGACAATCTATTTGCAATTCACGTTGAATAAATAATGTATGTTGCGAAGATCTAATATACATGCAAGCGTAAATTAGGTGTTGCGTACCTAGTAACAATTTAAATCAAATATGATCAAAAAGGTATACCTAAGTCAGCATGAACGACTAATCTTATGTAAACATGCGTTTGGTCTTAAATTACTTGACCAAATATATAGGGCTTCTACTGAAAAGTCGTCAGTAAATACGAAACGCATGTGTACATGAGGTTATATCATACCTTCATCCTAGCTTTGGTATGTCTTTCTGGTCTTATTATAATTTATTAGTTACCAGTTTCGCAATACCTAATAAACGTTTGTATACAGTTAGATACCGTTTGTTGTGAAGAAGTTGTATATATGCAAATGATGGTTAGATGTTGCGCACTTAGTAACAAAATAGTTTAAATATGACCTAATGGCTAGACCAAAATCAGTATGAATGGAAGACATAATCTCATTTGCAAGTTCGTTTCGTACTTACTGGCGACTCATCTGTAGGAGTCGGTATTACGTCCTATGCCAATTATATGAATCGATGAGAAATTTGGAGCAATTTGACGGTAAAATCTCCAAAAAAATTTGTAACCCTGCAATAGTGGAAACGAATGTGCACATGAGATTTTACTTTCGATTTATCCTTCTGGTCCTATTTGAACTAATTTGTTTCTAGGTCAGCAACACACTTGCATAAGGTTGTATTCATTGAAAGATTACAACATGACAATGTTGACATTGGTAGAAATCTTATTGGCCGTATATCGTATCAGTTTTTAAGCAGTATCCGAGTTGGTGATGATGATCATTGTGCCATAGGTTGTCTGGTTCAAATTGATAATTACTTAAAGCATTGAAGGAATCTTTTTTTCTCGTTCTTTTCTTTGACCTGCCTCATGCGTGCTCATTGTGATACCAAATTATTGAATAACTCATTCTTAACTGATTAAGACGATATGCTAGCACCAAGTGTACTAAGCACTGCACATAAAAAAATTATTAAAATGATATGCACACACTGTACTATAAAAGCCTGCACATATGGTGCAATTCATTTGTTCATATGTTATGCGATGAGCTCTCGAGAGAATAAGATACTTGAAAGGAGACTGAATTCATTTTGTGTGAAGCAATTTGGACATGAATTGTCTCTTTGTTAAGTAAAAGTAGGATTAGTTAGGTATCCGTGTTCCTTGTCTCTAAAAATTATATAGGAATATATATATATATATATATAGTATATATATATATATATATATATATATGCGCAAAACGGGTTTTGTATATACAAATAACTGTTTAACAAATTCACTTTACTAGTGGAAAAACCCCTGTCTAGGGAAGCAGGGAATACTCAAGTATATTGATAATTTTATCACGCTTTTAATAGGAGAATTATCCCTCGAAAGCACAAAATACTTATTAGTTTAGAAGATTTAAAAAAATAATATTAATTGAAACATTAGCGCTTTCTCTTCGTCTTTCAACCAATATCCTGGTGTAAAATTAACAAAACATCTATATATTTTTCCGAAAGAATCTGCCCTGATAGAAACGTAACTAAATAAAGTTTAGCAAGGGGCTTCATAATGCCGGTACACTAGCAAATTGTTTTTTTTGCACAGCTCTAGACAACATCGTTATATTGAAATAAAATTTGGAAGCATTCTAATACGCCTAGACAGCTTAAGGATGAATTCACGCATTTATTAGCACGTACCAATATAGTTGGTGCAAAACACGATTTTTTTGCACGTTTGTCTATAACTAAACTTTTAATTAAAACTATGTGTGTTAGTATGCATGTCTATTTATTATCGATTTCCATTAATCGGCGTTGTTCAGCACGAAACGAATGTACATGAGATTATACCTTCTGTTCATGCTGTCTTTAGTTTATCGTTCTTTGTCACAACTGAACTAATTTTTACGAGGGGCGCAACACCTAATACTTACTTGCATATATATTAGATCTTCGCAACAAACAGTATTTAAATATTGTCCAGAACTGACCGAGCAAAAAACACCTGGTCGTGCACTTGTATTATTATGAAGCTTTCAAATCCAAACGTAAAATTGCACTTAGTTTCACGTCTATCTTTAGTGAACATTTTGGACTGATATATATTTTTGTGTATTTTTATGAATACTGGAGTTCTATTTAAACAAAATTAATTATTTTTGTGCATGCCTCCACTAAATCGTTTGAAAAGATGGAACGAAAACTATACTGCGTCTTTTTTAATTTCATACCGGGTAAAAAGTGGTTTACGCATTTGAAGAATTTTTGACAAATTTTATTTATTAAAGCAAAATATTAGGGATCTACACGTTTCGATATTCCTTGTCAGCATTAGTTCACGACAAAATATGAACACTGCAAAAATAAGAAAATTTAAGCTTTTAATATTTACAAGAAAAAGCTTCCATTTTCAAGTTAAATTTTACGAAATTCTTTATCTAACACCAATGCTGGTCGCATCAAATTCACATTGATATATGCTTTAACATTAATCGAACAGCTCTAGAGTAGCTGACACATTTAGGATGTCGAAACAGAAATTCACAATAAAAAATATTCTTTTTTCTGCATTCTGTTTTCCAATTTGATTTTCGCAGATCAATAATCTGCAAGTTAGGCTCGCGAATAAGGGTAAACTTGGCATTTACATTGTTACATAATCTGACAAATGAAAATGATATATTGCAATAAAAAAGGCAGAAGCATTAGCAAAGTTTTTATTGTGCGTCTTCGTATGATCCATTATGACACAATCTTGGGTATATCAAAGCCTGCGTTATGGAGTCTGGCTCATTGAGGAGGGGTAACGTACATTCTAGTTTTATCTCGTTCATTTTGACGTGTTGGAGATCTTCTTCTACACCTCGCTCTATTGGATAGTGGATTATTCGTGGAATTTTTACAGATTTATTATCAAGCATGTCACATGCTAAAACGGAGCAAATTTTTTTTCTCTCATGATATTTTAGAAATGCTTTCAGTGATATAATTATTTAATTTTAAATTTTGTGATGGAAGAGCAAGTACTTTCAAGCAATCGTAGAGAAAAGTGTGTTACATTAAAAAGATATAGAGTATATATAGTATATACAGAGAGAGTATATATATATACAAGGTATATATTTGTGTGTGTGTTTGTGTGTAGTTTGTGTGTGTGTGTGTCGTTTCTCGGAAGCCATATTAATCCCTTACATGATACATCGATTTTGTAGACCCAAAGCGAAATATTTACATCACTAATGTCTATGTGCTTTTAAAAATGGCGTTTATTTGTAAGCAATGCACAACTTCAACTGAATTTTATCATGAATTAAAAAAATATGCTGGAAATAATGCGAATTGATAGGTAAGCTAGAGAAGTGTTTACCAGCTTAGACAGTAAAATTTGCACTTTACATTTAACATTTCCGCATACTTTGGTTTTCAAGTGGTACTAAAACATATTGACTAAATTTAAACCAACAAAAGGGAGCATAAATTACGATCTCCTAAACGTGGAGTAATCGACGTTGTAAGCGGTTGTCACCATCCGCTGGTTTCGGATTAATACCCGATGGTGGACCAAATTTCTTAACTGTAAGCACCCGATCAGAACTTGAAATAAGCAGGCTAATCTTAACTTGGTCTACTTTGGGTTAGCCACCACAATTCTTATTGGAATCAATTGGCAGTTTTGCCATAGTTCTAATTTTAATATTATGCAAATTCGAATTATAAACTTTTTGGCTGGAGCACAGATTTTTCATGGAACTGAAATATAATCGCATGTTTTTTTCAGGAATTAAATCGAACAAGACATTCAGTTTGAAACAATTATACCTGTGAGCCCAACTATTTTACCTTTCCTGCTAACTGTAACTCTTTACTAAACTTTCTAGTAAACCTGGCTAACAGCCCTTAGATGTTTAAATATCATGTTTTCCTACCAAATATTCTATTAAATACTGTGTTCGAAAGTGTTTTAATTGAATTATCTACGTTATCTTCTAATTTGCTGAATGAAAAAACACGTTCATCAGCTTAGGTACAGATTTTATTTAACCAAATATTTTCTTTATACTCGTTTCCCCATGACTTCTTTTCTTTTTCATCGTATAAAACTTATTTTTTATATTAAAGGAATGCGTATAGCTCAAGTCTTTATTACTGTAAGGTATTTTTCCTTTGAAGCAAAATTCAGTAAATTGTGGTCTTTTAGACTGATGTCATTCGTTTTATTGTAAATTTTGCTACACCATACTGTTATGAAGCTTTATGTTTCAGAAGAACGTCAATAACTTGCTTGGTTTCTTTTGGGGTATTTTCAGTTAAATGATTCAATGATTGTTTGCAAATGTTATATCTCTATTATGTTCTTGCTTTTTTGCTTCCTATTAAGTTTCAGCTATGCTAATATTTCGCTGTTAATTCTTGAATTCTACGACTAAACGGTATATTATGGAAATGTATATTATGTTTAAAGAGAAAGAAGTAAAAAATTCCTACCTAATTTAATTCCCTTTCTGTATGTAATTTTTTGTAATGTCAAACACTATATAACCTAAATTTTAGGGTTTTAAAAAATATTTTGTTACACATTCTGTACTAGTCTTAATGCCGTTATTAACAATGTAAATTTACTAGTCAATTTCATACACACAATTACATCTTCCTACTCTTTCTTTTTTCCTTTTTAATTTTGAAGCCGTATGGCATTTTTTGCAAAACTACAATGCCTTATTATTATAACTATTATTATTGTTATTCTAGTTATTCAATTGGTTTTTATTTAGACTGGAAGGGAAACTCTACAATATGCACGCGTAGAAGGACTGACAGCTATGCTTGTAAGTATACAGATAAGGTCGGAACACTCTGAAACGAAAACGTCCTAAATATACAGCACGTTAGGAATTATATTTCGGTTGAAGTTTGACGCTGTTCATATACATGCAACTGACCTCTATAACGTCTGCAGATTTGAAGAGTACCTTTATCTAAAGTCCACTTCTTACAGCGATTAATGATAATGTCATATTAAATCACGGCTTTAAGATTGTACCTATCCAGATTAACGTTGCTAATGCAAAAGCTTTAATCTTTGTTTATCAGAAACAGTTTATTTCATTAGCATTTGTTTTTTTAATTTCAAAACATCCTTCTTCAGGTCGGCAGTATATCTCACTTGTCTTTTATCATACTTTTTGTTAGAAATTGGTATAACTTTCCGTAAACTAATAAATACAACTGAAATTATTTTATTTTGAAGTTAAGTTGTACTTAATGTGCAGAGAGTACTATTCACATTTTAAAACTTACAATAAAAAAATATAAGTGATCGTTTTTACCAAAATATAAAGGCTCATTAATGTTTATTTGAGATGAAAAATTGAATAAAGACATTTTTGGGCCAATAAATAAATAACTAAATGAGAATTTCTTTAATTTTTGCCTTTTATGCAATTTTAAGCTATTATATGATTGGATTTCATCCAACTCTCCTTTGAATGTTGAGTGAGTTTGGGCTTTTGTTCGCGTAGATTATATTTCCAATTTAAATTAATGCAATGCTCATCTACTCATCAGCAGTTGTATTTTCAATAATTCCCCTGTTTAACTTTTAAGAAATCGCATATTGGCCCTGTAAAATAATTATAACCAAAAGCATCTATGTGTGCCAATATGCATTCATGAAAGAATTTTGTCTATTTATCAATAACAAACTAGCAAACATTTTATTGCGCCTTTTACATTACAAATTTTCTATTACAGTAAAGTAAAAACAGCAGGTACTGATTAAATATGTTTTTCGAATACAAAATGTAATTTGAATCCGTTATTGAATGAAAACTGTCTACTGATAAGTACTTAATAATTGCACATTCGTTCTTCCAAACGGATTGTATTTGATACGTCGCAAAAAAGGGTAGATTATACCAGCAAAGTATAAAGCAATTATTATCTTCATTAGAAGAAAACAATCATTTAGCGCTTAAAACCGAAAGAACTAGATAAAAAAACTAAAAAGAGTAACTAATTTTTTGAAATAAGATTTAAAATAATCAGAGAAGTCTAAAGCGAAATATCTTATCAAAAATAATTTCATAATAAATTAAAAAACGTATATCCGTTTCTATTTTCGCGTTGGTTAAGGCAAAACGAGTAATCGGCTTTTGGAAATAATTCTGAAGCCTCAATGAGCAAAATTTCGAGTGATATTTAAGTCTTTTTACCATAATTCAACAAAGTGCGTATGATAAGTTATCCACAAACCTTCCTAAATGGCATAATTTTCGTTAGTTAGATTTTGATAGACTATGCAAAGCCGATGACTTACATAAAATCTTTATATTTTTAAGTAGGCACAAGGTGAAGTGGACTTTTAGTTATTTATGAGTATTTTTCGTCTAAATTTGGGAAAATTGCATCAGTGATGAAAATTAGAATCCTCGTGAAAGAACGAAGCACAACATTCCAATGTAATGGAACTGCATTAAATTGAACATTTTAGAAAGCATAAATTTACAACAAATATAAAATCATATCCTAAGGAAACGTCAATAATTCAAATATTTATGGCAATAAAATGTGTATGCACTAACTATTTTTAAGCGCAAAACATATCTCTAAAATATTTTATCATCTGTGAGCAGATGTCACTATCAAGGGTTTTTCGGTATAAAATCAAACCATAAATTTCAACAACTTTCTTCTTTGAGGTTAAAATATCATTAGAAGTAGTCAACTTCTTTCTTTGTGCATTATTATATATTATATTCCATTATATTAAATAAAAAAACATTACTGCCAGCTGAAAACTTGTTAGAGGTTTTATGTTTATTGAAAAAAACAATAAGTTGATACTTTCAGCATAAACTGGATTTTATTTTTAAAGGCGGTTTAAAAATAAATAATAATGTTTTGATTAAATAATGAAGTTCAAATTAATTCAATCAACAGTATTACAAGAACTGTTCTTCAAGTATAGCTGTCAAAAATGAACGTTGTATCAGCAGAGAATTGTTATTCTACTAATGTGCTTATATTTAAGAAATAATTCATCACATAAATGCTGTTACGTGTTGCATTACTTATTCGATTAATTACAACATAATTATTAAATTTTACCCCTTAGACCAATGCAAGTGTAATTAATATTAGATTATCTATTATTTCCCTAGTATATATCTTTGCGTAACATTATCAACATTCATGTTTAAAAATGATATTAAAATAACTAATTATGTTTTTTTTCTAAATACCATTTCAATACAAATAAATCAGCAATATTTGAAGGAATGCCTCCCACACACAGCTGTCGAATTTTAAACTCGTTTTTGGCCGAGAATTGGTATTCTGTATAATTTATTATACATATTACATAACATATTGAACTAAATGCGATAAAGTTCGTATATGTTACATTTTCAATCAATGCAGATTTAATTAAAATTAATTTATCTATGTTTTCCCTATTATATATTCGTACGTTACCTTACCTATATTTATTTTGAATGTTTAAAAATGGTTTAAAATAATTGATTATGTTTGGATTTTTATATCAGTTCAATTCAATTAAATCAGTAAAATTTGAAGGAATGTCATGCTTTCAGCGAAATGTGACAACTGATATCGATCAAGGCCAGAGTGTATGGGTTTACTGGAGTAACAGGTGTTCAGAAATAGCTGTAATTCTCAATTTCGGTGAACTATAGCATACATTAAAATCCATCATGTTAGTACAATGTAAGAACTGGGCTACCATATTTTTGGTACCATAATGTTGGTACGGTTACTTACACAATAGCCATAGTGTTAGTATCCTTTACAGAATCGGTATATATATATTATATAGAGTGAATTAGCGTTGAAGTCGCATTGTCGAGACTTTATATGATGTTAGCTTTACTATTGCAGGTTTACACATTCGTCTAGGAGATTGTACCGTCCTATTATCCCAAATTCCTCACCCAAATATATAGTGGTTAAAGGGCGTAATACCGGATCCTACTGATGAGTCACCGGTAAGCACGAAACAAATGTGCGTGAGAATATACTTTCCGTTCATGCTGACTTTGGCTTATCCTTCTGGTTACATCTGAAATAATTTGTTACTAGGTACGCAATACCTAATTTATTTTGCGTGTTTAAATGTACAGCAAAAAAAACAAACACGCTTTTGCATTAATTATGCATGGAAGATTTCCCATGAATGTTTGGCACAGTTAACATCAAAGGGTAAGTAAATTTTTACAATTAACTAAATATACTATTAATAATTTTCAAATATTGCGTTCAAGCCTTTACATTGATTTTTTTTTAAATTTTCGATTCATATGTTTACAATTTGAATTTGTCCTAATGAATACATAATGGAAATCACAAATTTTTAATCTAGAAAAACTCAACCAAAACGAGTAAAAAGTTGAACTTGACGACTTTATTAAAATATATAGCTGGAACAAATATAAAAATACTCTGAACTTACTATAATGTATTTAATTGCAAGCATTTATTTATTTGATAGATATGCCTCTTTTGGTGCACATACACCAAAGTCAGCATGAAACATACATAAACTCATGTACACAACGGTTTCATACAGACTGGCGGCTCGTCAGTAGGAGCCTGTAGTACGCTCTATGCACATTCACATAGGACAATTTACTGTCCAACTGTCTCGCATTTCTTCATCACATATATGGTGGGTATTAATCGTAATACCCAATCCTTTCGATGATTTTCCTGTGAGCACGAATCGTATGTGCAAATACGATTATACCTTCCGTTCATGATGACTTTGGTCTTTACTTATATTATGTTTTGATCTATTTTGTTACCAGATACATTTATTCTACTGTCTGTTGCAAAGAAACAATATGTGTGTAATTGTGTATTGGATGTTGCGCGCCTACCAACAAATTAGCTCAAATAGGATCAGTAGAATAAACCAGTCTGCAAGATTAAAGTGTATAATCTCAGGTACACATTCGTTTCGTGCTTACTGGCAACTCATAAGTAGGAGCCGGAACTACGCCGTATACCCTCTAAATATGTGGGTGAGGAACGTGGGAATAGGGCGTAGTAAAGGCTCCTGATAATAAGTGACCAACAAGCAAGAAACTCACGTGCACATAGGATTGTTCTTCCCGTTCTAGCTGATTTCGTTTTATCATTCTGGTTCTATTTGATCTAATTTGATACTAGGTACCAAAACCAATGAACACTATATTAATAAAATATTTGTTTAAAAACTAAATGAATCACAACAGTTTTATTATATTCTCAAGTTGGATACCATTTAAAAATGTCGGTAGCTACATATGCGAAATCGCGGTGTATACTATTTATATAATACACGTTGCTAGATCCGTTTCAGTGCCAGATTGAAAATTTATTCAAAAAGTTATAATTTTATTGTTTTAATAAATTGTAAAAGAAATAAATTCACTCTATAAGAAGTATAAAACACTAAGTAAGTACCGAACAAATATTATATAATTAATGTAAAAATTACATGAAAATGTCAAATATAATCTGATTATGCAACAGTTGAATTTGATCAGAAAACATTAACTTGTGACACGTAGAAATAAAACAAAACTGTAAAAACGTTTCAGTGCCGTCAGAGACTAAATTTGCTCATTTTTTATTTTGTAAATCATTTTGTTTAGCCATCTATTTTTCATATTAACTTATGAAATATTGTATACTGAAACATAGTTAATTAATAAAAAACATGCAGTTCAAGTTGCTATTTAAATAAATTAATTGTTATTTAGTTTAGAATAAAATTCATTTTCATCGTAAATTTTCAGAATAAATGTCAGAATACCATGATTTCGGAAATCACTACACATTTCGATATTGCTTTATGAACGTTTCGAATAATCGACTATATCTGATTAAAATGTTAAATCTAATTAAACCGAAACCACAAATTGCTCAATTATTATATAACACAATTTTATAATCTATAAAATGTTAGGTTACCTTGGAAGTAATTTCTTAATTATCGAATTAATTATTCTTAAATACTAAAATATTTTTTTCTTGGTGAATTATTCATCGTCTTTATTACTGCTGAAGGTCTCTGTGATAAAATTTCGACGAATAAAAACTAAAACTAGTTATAAGCTTCTATGTTAACAACGAGAATAATTAAATAATTTTGAAATTTCTCTCGTTTTAAATGTTTAATTGGTCATTGTTTTTAGAAAAGGTCTGATCTTCTCTAGTTCCTCTTCACGCATTATGAGTTATAATTTTAAAATTTTCCAAATCTAAGCTGAGTTCTGTTTAGTTTGCATTTAATCAGGGTAAAGAATAATTATTACAAACTGTTTTAAAAAAATTATATACAGATGATTTTTTAGAAATGATTTTGAGTATAAATATTATAAATTTGTTTTAATATGAATTTCAAAAAATTGCTAACTAATATATATATATATGATAAATCTTGATCGACCACATTATTTTTATTTAATTAGAAACGGAAGGACATTTTAACTTGCCCGGAGATGTATATTTTCGAACTGTGTTTACAAACTATTTCATCACATTTAACGCAAATGTTTGTATGGGATTTTAACTCGATATGAATTTGAAAAATAAACTTAAATTTACTCCGTAGCGCTCATTTTCAACTTATCAACTGCATAACTAGTGGAGTAGTCCAAAGAGTAGTTTTTTAAATGAACGAGCAGTTCACAAAACATGTTTAGTTATACATGTACGTAATCATTCCTACGCAGCGTTGAAGTTTTGACGGACTTACGCAAATTAAGTCTGAATAGATTTAGAAGTTGGAATTTTTCTTTCCCCCTATATAGGATAAGTTTTAAAATGAATTCATTTTTGGCAATCCGTTGATACTGAATTCAGCTATTGGTGAATAAAATATGCAAGGTTAACACTTATTTTAAAATATCGTAACAGTTGGATTACTTATGTTGCGTTGTTAGCAGTTACGTAAGCGAAATATTTTTATTTTAACCATTAATATCTGCGCAACTAACAACAGAACAGAAAAATTATACCGTTCAAAACAGTTTGTAAAAAAAATATTCTGTGCTATTTCCACAAAACAAGAATCAGCAGGAGGTATTCACTGTTTCTGTTAAGGTAAGATGAAGGAATTTGGGAATAAGAAGTACAAATGCATCGACCAGCTAATTAAATGACAGGTAAAAATTTTTACATATTTTTGTTAGTATAAAATAATAATTGTATAGTGTAAAAAGTATAATTCATCCAGTAGATCGGTTACATTCTTATTGGGAACTCCTCACGTACTGTTTAGAATTTGCCACGAACAGGGCTCGAACCTGGGAACATCTGCCTCGAAATGTAGTGCTTTAATAACAGAGCCACCCTACTGCATCAGTGGTTAGAGCACCAGAATCGAAGCAGACGTGCCCAGGTTCGATCTCTCTCCTCGGCAAATTCTGGCCAGTACCTGATGAGATTTCAATATGAGCGAAATTGCCTTTACTGCATTACACAATACATGGTCTATATTGACAAATGTATGTACGTAATGGGACAGGTGATTGAATCAAGATCGCAACCTTGATTACAGTAATAGTTATCACCGCTCGTGCTACCAATAATTGTTTAGATAATATTTCGTACTGTAAGATATTTGCCACACTGAAATTTCTCCTTAACTAGTTTAAAAGCATAGTATTGACGAATATTAACACGCTTTCTAGAAAATTTGAAACTAAGACTGACAGCAGTGGTAAAACAATATTGGCCTACGCTTTTCTTCAACGTTTGCAAGTTTTGTTGAAAGGAATTTTAAATTTTATGTTGAATTTTCGGCAGGTTAACATGCTCCCATTAAGTCATGCGTGTCCGGCCGCTAGACCAAAAGCTGCTGCTTCTTTGTATAATATTGATTTTTATGAGATATTTTAACAGCAAATTATACAGTAGTGCAACTTTTATACGAGAATATTCTACAGCAGTAAGACACGTATAATTGTCGACTGCTGTATTGAACATAGTGTGAACGGTGGAAATAAAAAGAAACGAATTGCTGTTAAATTAGAAAAGGACGTTTAAATATGAGGTATGTTTATTACAAATAAATTTGCCTATTGGTACAAAATAACGTACTGCCTAGTAAATATTTTCCAACACCTCATTCTGGTATGTATTTAAGTTATCTTTTTTTCACTGACAGAATCTAAATGCTGTTGAAGTTAATTTGCTTCCGTACATTTGCTACCGAGTCTGTAAGTGTTTTTCTTTCCTTTCCTTGAAAAAATCATAATTAAAAGACTTTTGATTCATTTCGATATTTAAATTTTATAGCTATATTTAAGCAAGCAATATTTGCGAAGGAAGTCTAAAAATAGGTATTTTACACATACCAAATTTTCTGTCAAATATTAGTCTGATTGGCGTTATTCTATCATTTTTTTTATTTTTACATTCCTTTTATACTTGTAAGCAAATCGCCTATACCAAATTCCACAAATACCTCAGCTTTAAATGTCATTTTACATTTCAAACTCTTGCTTATAAATATATTTTTTGCAACGAATTGATTATTGATTTTATAATGTTTATGCCTTTCATTTTTCGTATTAAGTTTGCCGTTAGTTTTAAGATATGCTGTGTAAGCTTTAATTTTCAATGAATGAAAATATTGTTTATTACATGTTTTATGGTTGCATCGCAGAAAATAATAAATAATTTAAAAAAATTATCTATTTTGTCTAATTAATAAATATTTATAGAACTTTTTCCAAGTGCAAATGTAAAAGAAATTTTACCAAATACAAGAAACGTTTCTTCCTCATTTACGCCACGAGTATCTATAACTAAACATATATTTTGCAAGGAAAAATAAACATATTGTTTAAACGCAGACAAAATGTGAAATTCGAAAACTATTTCTATAATTCTAAGATAATTGCTAATAGCTATTATATAAATGATTTAGCCACATATGTAACTCTGTGGATAAAAAAACAACAGTCTAATTTATACAGGCTTGAAAAGCACTTTCAGGCATTAATGCAAACCTAGAGGTGATGTGTCTTTTCTTTATTTCACGCAGTATTATCGTAAAAATTTTTGTATTGTTCGTTTGTAATTATTCTAAAGAAACTGTTCTTGACTCTTATAAAATTTCTCTTTATCTTTGCGCACAGAAAGGGCATTATAAAGTTGAATACACCTTGCATCCGAAAAAATGACGTATTACGTATTTTTTAATAATGCAACGCTTGAATGTTCTTTTTTATACCTCAGAACAATCCTTCGCTAAGATTAGTTATAATTGCATTTTTCAGCATTTTTTATCGAAAAATGACTGTTTTTTCTTAACATGACCTTTCATTTTGTTATTAATTATTTAAAATAAATTTATTATAATTATTATTTACAAAATAAATATGATTAGTTCTATCAGATTTAAATTATAAAAAATTAAGTTTAGTTGTTCAGCTTTATAGCAGCATTTCGGAGCTGTAGTATAAATTAGAATACACAAAAACATGTGCTTCAAATATCGTGATTTTGAGGAATGAAAAAAACATTATCAATAAAAATCAATTACGAAAAACTGCTTAGCCACTAAAATACTTTTATAATACTTAAATTTATAATTTTAATCCTAACTCATTAGCGTTATGGGTGTAAATATTAGCGCATTGACATTGATATAAATTCAAGGTCGCATATGTTCGCTATGACGCTACAAAAAGCAGCGGTATTTCCATCGCTGGAAACACCCTAGATCCACGTCAAACGAAAAAGCAAAAATGCTAACGTTTCTTAAAGAAATGTTTTTTGAGAATGTGTTTCGTTTTGCATAGTCGCATCGCAGTTGTCTGCTACTTTCAAATAGTTAATAGCAGCTATAAAATTCGTTTCTTTTTGAAAAAGATTTAATGCGTAACGTGACAGCATAAAATGTTTTTTGCTGATATTAGAAAAAAAGTAACCAAATCATACATTATTCAATAAACTATAATCCCTACACATACAAAACCGCTATGCTTTGTCTAATTACTTTCTTTTATTTTTGCATAATGAAGCACATATTGGGAAGCATTTACCATAGGATTTGCTATAGATCCGTTAAATATTTGTCCGTCATAATAACAGATTTAAATCGCTTTAGTTTTGTTTCTAAACGAACTTTTAATTAGCACTGTGTCAACATTTTAAAGAAACCTAATTAAATGCAGATATTATTGGTTTCACGAGTGACTAATGATTTTTTTCAAATTGACGCAATACTTTTGGAAGCTTTTACTCGAGAGCAAACAATACCGATACCAATTATTTAAATAAAAACATTTATACAGTACAGTCTTTGACAAAGAAACTCGTCCAGGATAAGCCAATATTTAGTTCACATATACATTAGATAAAATTACTGCAAATAAATAACGAAGCATTTATATTTAGTAAAATATATTTTTACGTTTATATTCGGATAGAAATACCAATTTTAATATGTTCTTAAAAAGTTAAATTAGTCAATGATGTCATTAACAATAAGGATGATACTGTTAAGAAATAAGCTATGAGTAGCCCGAAATTGGATTTCTATTTGGTTAGTAATAGATTTTAAAAATATATAATCATACTGAGCTTTTATCGAATTCGTTTCAATTTTATTATAGCCTACTTTAATTTAAGTTCAGAGGTTTTCTCTTAAAAAATTAAATAATGACATTTTATGCATTTGAAATATAATGTGGTTCCATTTTAAAAGTTTTGTTTAATGCGGTAGAGCAATATTTGCTTAATTATAAAGTTTGCTACATTAAGTTCACTGCTTGTGTAGTATCAATTATTTATCACAAAAGTACCTATTATATATTCTGATTTCTTAATGTTCATAAAATTTGCACTGTTATCGCCATTTAATTTTCCCGAAGTTTGGAGTTAACTTTCAATATGTTTAGATTTGTTTTAACTTATCATAAATATTTAACTGGTAGAAAATACGATGAGACTATTTTCTGAAATAACTACTGATATGAATTTGTCAACTGTCAAAATGTTTAAGAGGCTTTGATTAGGATAAGATCAAATAAATAATTTGACGAAATACGTTGACTATTTCGTCGAATGTTCATAAAATTGACAAACTAGTGCTCAATTCAATGACGGGAACATAAAACGAAATCTGATTTAGGATACTTTCACAAAAAATGAAATTTTGTATAACTAAATAATTTTTCTAAAGTTGTGCGTACTATCGACGTTTAGCCAGGAAATATAAAACTATCAATAGATCGATTTAAGAGTTAGGCAGCAATTCGCAAAAAAATTTATATCAATACAAACGGTGTCTTGGCAAGCAAAAAGTGGCATGATAATCAAAGTAGACATGCCCACTTCGATTAATTAGTTAATCATTTCGATTTTGAAACTTTTAAATTAAGTTTTTGAGCCGATAGATACGCATCAATCCAATTTTATTTAACAAGGCCCACAACGCAGCAAAAGACCGTTTGTCATAAATGAGAGACTAACTGTTGTTTCGCCATGCTGTGTTAATTTTATTCAATGATTTGTCATTACTTTGTCGCACAAAGCATTGTTGCTAAGTGGAAACGTTTATTTCGTTAATACTAAGTAGGTGACAATGAACTAGCACTGGTTTGAGTTTTTAACTATTGGTTTTTTATTAAATATCATACCATATAGGTTATAATATGAAAATAATAAATGTGTGTGTAACGCGTCTAATTTTTAAAAGAATTATTAAATTGAAACTAATTTTGACTAAGACCGTTAACAAAAATTTATGTGTATTGAAATAAATAGTTATTACATCGAATTAGACAATCCATTATATATGACTATTTAAAAATATTTTATTATATTATTTTTTATTAATTAGATAAACGTCTAAGCTTGTTTTAATAAAAAGTCATTTAATATTTTTTCACACTAATAAAAATTTAAGATTTTTTTCCATTCTCACCAGATTGCGCGACTCAAAGTGGCTCATCGCTCGCCTGTCAGCGGCGCGTGATTGACGTTGAGCATTGTCTAAGTCCTCCAGAAAGTTACTAGCCAGGCGGCTGGCATGTCGACTTGCACTGTCCATGTCTTTAGCCTCAATCTCTATTGTCACATAACCCATCATTTTGAAAATGCACAGTGGGCGATAGAAATGGATAGACAACACAGAATAATAGAGAAGAAAGTTGAGGGGAAATATAAAACTAAGAAACACCAAATAAAAATAGTTCCGTCAGAATCGAGATACACCAATAGCTCTACATTGACAAAAACTGTGTCAATTTGTTGCGTTGCTTTAGACTTTTTAACTGCTGTTGAAGCAAGTTAGGGATATTATCACTTTTAAGGAATGCAGTTAACTAACGTGTGATTGGTCGAAGAGGATTGCACCGAAACGTTAAATCTTTCGAAATGAACGCATATCCTTTTTTAAAAACAATTTATATTATGACTAATAAAAATATCATGTGAACTGTGTTTTGAAACACTTAACGAAATAAAAGACCGCGTTTACATATAAAAAACAATAAGAACCCTGAATATGTAAAAGGGAGAGTGAGAGTGTGGATTAGGCGGATTTATAGGTAAATAAGAAAAAACAGGTGCATTACAACAAAACACCAACATGTTTGGTGTGTGGGCGGTTAGCCTAAACATTTGCACCATTAATTGGGTAAAATGTAAGGTCTTCAATAAACGAATCAGCAATATTTTTTTAAAGAACATAGTTTGTTTACATTTTTTCATTGATTATTCTTTGATTTCTCACACAGTCGCAACATTCATCTCTATTTTTATATTCCATTCTCTCCTGCCAGTTATCGCCCTATTGCCAAATTCTATGCCAAACGAGGCCAAATTCTCATTGGTTAAAAAGAAAATTATTGAAGTGAGGGTATATGTGTGTGTGCATGCAAGAAAATGACGTACGAACGTTACAGTAAATCAATTTGGCACAGTTATGTGCACAAAACTGAACACCACAAGGATAGGAAAAATTCTTATCCAATTCCACTTTTCGCTTACATAGAAGTTTTTCCTTATATGCATTAATATTTTGAAGGACATCTGAATATTGAACAGGTGTGTCTTGTGCTGTCTGTCCTACATTTAATCAAACAGCGTGCATAATATAATAACTGTAAGAACTTTTAACCAATAGATCTTATAAAGCGCCTATGCGTGTTTGGTTTGACAAAATCGTTTTTAGCTGAACTTTGCAGGTGTTTTTGCTGATTTAATTTGATGCGAAGAAAACATTTTTGACAATTCTTTTTCTTTAAATAAACGAACATTGGTTGCGCGGGCGTTGATAACAATCACTATAATCGAAGTTGCGATCTTTAAATAAACACCTATCCCATTAGGTACCTACAGCTCTTAGTTTATATTGACAAAAATATGTACTTAATGTGTCAGGTGCTTATATCAAATCGCAACCTTGATTATAGTAATTAGATTCTTTACTCAACAATCTAGATGATAAATATGTGAAGAAAATTCTGTTAAGTAGTTGGAATACACAAGTTCTTTTTAGTTAGATGTCTTCATATTTGAATCATAACGTGAATTAAAAATCTTTAAATCTAACCTATGTACGTGAGGATTCGACACGTACTTCTCCAATTAACTAAACATAATCGGACTTAATCGATACATATTATTTTATATTATCATCTCACATCAATTTATTTTATATCTTTGTAAATTTATTTGGTAACTTTTATTTTATTTGCATTTAAATGCATAAAAATTTACCCGGAATTGCCTGTTGCTGAAACTATTAATTTCGATAATCTCTCTTACACTTTCTGAAGTGAAAGTAGGAAAAGGTTTTCGCGCAATATAGGCGAGGTAAGGTATAATTTATGTGTATCAAAACGTGTGTTCGTGCGTGCCTGCAATTAAGTTCGCTTATCTGACATAGCCTAACTAGCATATTTTATGATCTAAACGAATTTGTTATTTTTTATCTAGTCTTAAATTTAGCTCAACATAATCCATTACAAATTTAGTTGTTATGCCAACAAATGTATGATATTTGTTTTTTCCTTTTGCTTTATTAATAGATATATGCATATTCTAATTTGTAGGATTGTAATCTATCTAGAAAAGTACATTATAATCGATAATTTTTCTCCTAATAATGCATGAATGAATGAAATTATATATTTACTAGTAATTATCGTCTTTTGAGAATAAGTAGGATTGAGAGTTGTGGAAAATCAGGTATTTTTCAATTTATGTTACACAGACATACATAATGAAATGAGTAATCCAATAAAGTTATCCAAAAGATTTCATGTAGTTCCCTTATTTGAAGGAAGTATGAATTGTACAGTATTCTTGATATTAAGTGCGAATAGGCAGTTATTAAAAAGATTTTTTGCGTGGCTAAATATCGCCTTGATAATTTAAAATTAAAGAAGGCAATTACTCAGTCTCCATGCTATCCATCGACATTTAACGCCTTTAGATAAAATGGGTTGAGCAATCGTGACTCGATAAAACAGTAAATTTTAACTAAACTATTAAAGAAGTCGTCTATACATGTAGAACTGCACTGATTTTGAAACATTCACTTTTAAGATGTCTAAGTTCTAATTTAAATTTTACAAAGGTAGTATTTCGGTTTAAAGTAATTTAAAATATATATCCATACTGTATGCAGAATAATTATCTTGAAAATGAAATGCTTTAATATCAATAACATTTTTTTAAACAATTAAATAATTAATTGAAATATTCATTAATCATGATGCCTGATTTGGACTGATAAAAACTTTCCGACAAACAAAATTAGTAAAAAGTCCAATTTTCCTATTTATTGACAATAAATACATTGCACCTTTACCATGAGGTGAAATAAAGAAAGATTTGTTTATGTACAAGACATATGACTTCCCAATTTTTCCTCAAGTATTCACACACAAACCTATTAATCTGCCCTTCAAAAGCCCATTAAATACCAAATTTAAACGGCGATCGTGAACTACAGAAATACGACCATTTTAACGCGTATCGCACTCAATTCGAACTCATGCTTTTGCCCACATTTTCCATGCCTAAATCGGGTTGCTTCTTTTAATCCCAGGAAATGCATTGATTTTTGGTTTATTTTCCTTATTGTATTTAGTATGCGCCTTAAAACAGATACCTTTTGATCATGCGTGCAAAACCTCAATCCTATTCTACGCATCTGCAGACGTGTCTTCGCTTTTTGATTTGACATATCCAATTAAACGGATATGCCCTTTCATTCATATTGAATCCTAATTCGATCAGCCAATGTACATTAATCGACATTAATTTTATATATATATCGCCATGTATATTGATCATTGATATTTGTGGAACAATTTAAAGACAATTTTATTTTTTTGCTGATGTAGGCAAATGCACTAACTTACAAAACATGCACAGTCAAACTGTGTTAAATTGGCGTGTTAAAGCCGCTTCGTTTCTCTTCTTTGTTTGTTTGGAAATAACGTATTGAATAAAAAGAATGTGCAAATGGATACAGCAAAAATCCGTGACATTTGAGCCTTTGTCTATAACAGTTCACTTACTTCATTGCTCAGAATAGCGATTTGAATTTTGATCAATTTAAGCTAAATTATATTCGTCAATATCACGTTGATTAAAACAGTCTTCTCCCTTGACGCATGCTTCAACGAAGCATAGAGAGATATATGTTTTACACTAGAGCACAAACAAGACTATTGTTTATCCTGCGTTGATTTATTATAAAAATTATGTTCATGGTTTTTCGAAACTGCGTGCAACAAAAATCGAACAAATCCCTTCTCTTTGTTGCCTTGATTTTGCATTATTTTTCAACGTCAAGAGTTGATCCAGAGTTGGATTCTGCTTTCGCTGCGATCATAACCTAAGTGTTGTTTTGCCTGACATAATGAAATAAATTTGAGCAATTTCGGGATGACATAATATTTTTATGTGAAGACCATATGCATGCTAAACGTAATTTGGATAATTGATATAAAATTGCAAACAAATGAGACAACACCATGGAATTTCTGTCTGTTGCTCAAGCGATATTATGAACAGTTAATAAACACACATTTTACTTTAGTATAAATCTAACGGTGTTTTAAACCGGATGTGAATGTTGGCACAGAAGATTAGAAACTGGTGTTTATTCAGCTAAACTATCCGAGTGAAGAGGCATTGAAGCGCATAATTGACAAATTCCACTCCCAATTAGCTTCCACATATTTTTTGCCTCATGTAACCTGGAGAGGAAATTTGACGAAAACAATACAGCGAATTGTGATTTAAAATCTGATGTTTACATTAAGCATTGATCTGAATCAAATTTTATGTGCGGAATTCGAAAAAGAAAGGAGAGCGCAAAATCTTGGCGTCAATACGTTTATGTTTTAGTGTAATCTATTTTACATACAGTAAAGTGAAAACGGATGCAAATGTCGACCTACAGTTTAATCAATGAATATACATGGATACGTTTTCGAAACACATAAGTTGACTGATACACCAGTTAATTCCCATCAAGAGGGCAACAATTGAGCAGCTTAAAT
This sequence comes from Eudiplozoon nipponicum, assembly GCA_029291075.1. Taxonomy (NCBI): domain Eukaryota; kingdom Metazoa; phylum Platyhelminthes; class Monogenea; order Mazocraeidea; family Diplozoidae; genus Eudiplozoon; species Eudiplozoon nipponicum. The sequence goes on from JAQBSW010002920.1 coordinate 59,685, forward strand.
GCTTGAGTCAAAGCGACTGGTGAATGTCATTACACAATTGTGCAATACACTGTTGGCTCTCCGCAGGTATTTTTATAATATTTGGATTTTAAGTTACCTACTAAATGCGTTGAAAGGAATGAATTAGCATTGGGTAGGGCGCTGTGGATTACACCTTTTCAATTATTGCTATACAGACACAGATTGGGCATGTGGGCGTTGAGCATTAACTGCAGGTGAAGCGTGTAAATGAGTGAACCCGTTCCTATTTCGCAATAGACTTTCAATTGAATTTAAAGCTGAACTTTATGAGAAGAAACTTTTAAAGACAAAGTTTCTTATTATTCAATTTCTGAGTGATCGGTTGGTAAAAACGATTTTTTAAATCAGGTTAGCGAGCTTGAGATAACCACCGAGTAAAAACAATTGTTCGAGGACTGGTTAAATACAATGGGATTGGTGTTTACTTCAAGCTCGAAAACTTGATTTAAAGAAAGATTTCTTATTATTTCTACGCGATTGAGTTTCGTTGGACTACGAAAGATTCGGTTTTGAAAGTGAAATTAATTTATCGTAATCGGAAGATATAAAAAATTCTATTTAAGCCGTGCTCTACTCATTAGAGCATCTTACATCTTTCCAACTACAAGACAATTTTTTAAAGAAATAATCACCCAAAGTGATCAAAATGACAAAATAATTGCATAAGAAAGTTGACCAAGACAGGCATATTAATCTTTAGAACATTTGACATTTAATGCGCTAAGGCGTTTTAATACGCTAAACACAGTAATTCAAAAATTAACAATTTACTTGCATTCCTAATGGCACTGAAGCTGCATTAACAATCTTCTTGCATTAAGAAATAAATCTTTAGCTAAATAATCATATGATAAAATTTTTTATAAAAATGGTCTATTCTATACAAAATTAATGCAAAAGGAGACGTGCTTATATTTGACCTCTTCAGGTCATTATTCATGACATTATTCATGTCTTGCTTTATTATCCCTACAGAGCTATCTGTTTTATGAAATATTTCTTTCAACCTGTATACTTCAAAAAACACAATTCGATAAGTTTATTGGTACTCTTTATCTTAAAGTACACCCTTTCGTGTGATATGAATATTTGTAATAATATTAGTTATGCTAGAGTGGTTAATTTTGTCTGAAATCAAAAAATATAACTTTTTACAAAAATGTTTATGTGTAATTTTCAATTTTCTCACTGGATAGTCCAGTTTCAGCTTCTATTTGCAACCCGACTCCACGGTAATGCAAATGTCATCAAAGGATTGGGCAAATAACGTTAGTTTGATTGGTGCCTTATTAACAACTAGTGTGTTTACTCAAAGCATAGAGATTGTGGATTTTTCTCAGTAAAATTTTAATGAGATCGAAGAGTTTAAAACGAAAATTGAATTTATTTGAGGATATGCATTTATTAGCCATTATCATAGGATGATGGAAGGTCATTCTACTGCCATTGAAGACCATTTTCAATTGATATAGCTGATTTTTATGAAAAAGCTTCGTGATCACTATATCGACCTTCAATCCAAATTACTTTTTGAATCTTTGTTTCACCTGCTCGGATGTCTTCTAAATATTTCAGTTGTAAGCAACATACGATTCTATTAGATACTGTTTGTTGCGGAGAAATAAAGAATGCGCCGTTATGTATCAGGTGTTCCGCACCTAGTAACATATTTGGTCAAAAAGGAGCAGAAGGATAAACCACATTCAGCATGACAACAACTATGCCAATTTTTTTAAAAATTTCATGCGGATGTTTGTCACTTCCAAGTCCAACACGAAGTGACAAATTTCCTCTTATTATATGAAAAAAGTATAGCAAGAGGAGAAGTGTCATTAGAATTTATGTAGTATCCGTGATTTACTAATAGCATTTCAAATAAATGATCGTTATTTGAATAACTTCTCACCGATAGTATGGCTTATAATAGGACATTAAGTCATATAAACGATCATTTAATCTAGAATATATATTGTATTTTCCTACACATGCAATGATTGAGTCATACTGGCCAGATTATAAATGAATTAATTTCCTGCAATTATACTATAATGCAGTCCCATTTTCCAAAATAGCATGCTGTATCACTGAAAAGTTCCATCAAAATTAATAGACACGGGAGTGAACTTAAAAGGATAAATGACAAAGAAACGTAATTTCCAAGACGGAAACGTCGAAAAGACACAGAACGACATGCACCAAAGCTAAAATCCTCGTCACGAAAATCGGAATGTCAAAAAGAACAAAACCGACCTAGAAGTGGAATTTAAATTTTTTTAAATGCATACATACACATATACATACATACATACATACATACATACATACATACATACATACATACATACATACATACATACATACATACATACATACATACATACATACATACATACATACATACATACATACATACATACATACATACATACATACATACATACATACATACATACATACATACATACATACATACATACATACATACATACATACATACATACATACATACATACATACATACATACATACATACATACATACATACATACATACATACATACATACATACATACATACATACATACATACATACATACATACATACATACATATATAGATAATACATACACACACATCATCACACACACACTCATTATTATATATAGAGAGAGAGAGAGTATATATATATATATATATATATATATATAAGTGTGTGTTTGTGTGTGTGTGTGATTAGTGTGTGTTTTTATGTATGTATGTATGTGCTTCAAACGCTGCTGGACGTATCTTACGTAGCCTTATAAAGTGAAGCCAATCTGATTACGTTTAATGAAGCATACACAGTGAATTATCATTAACATTAGAATTTCAATTATGTTATGACTATGAATGTTGGTGAGCACACATATAATATAATCGATAAATAATGACCGGGACACACGAATTTAATTATATATATATATATATAAGAAAGAGAATATATATATATATATATATATATATATATATATATATATATAGAATTCTTTTTGAAGCACCAAGATATAATAACTACTATACAGCAGGTTGGAAACAACAAGATTTATAATGATATTAAATTAGAACAACTAATATTTATGTGAGATATTTTTCATCTCGTGATTGTGACTCGTTTGGAAGCAACAGATTTCGGAATGCCGGTTCTCTTTGTCTAAAACATATTTTAGAATTCTAAAAGTAACAATATAAAATATCGTCAGTGATAAACAAAAATTCTCAAAAATCCACATGAACAAAATTAAAACTAGTGAGAGTGGGGCTACAATTACGTCTAAATAATTATAAGTCAGAAACAACAATAGTTGTCATATATATATATATATATATATATATATATACATATATATATATATACATATATATATATATATATATAAGTTATTCTACCTAACAGAAGTAGAATTAATAATGTACTTTGTAATAATTATACAATTGAAAAGAAAAGCTAAATCACATCAGATTATTGTTCTGCATTAACCACGACTTTTAAAATTCTCCGTAGACACGGAAAATTCATATTGCCATATTGCGAGATATATATGTGTGGTACGGAATTTCAAGCATTTTGTGATTTTACTATGAGTAGAATATACATTTCCAAAATTACTGCCCAAATAAATAAAAAACGATGATTAGTTTTTTAAATTTAATTATTTAAATCGGTTGAAGAAATTTTTAAAACAAATGTGAATATGACATTACTTACGGACTAAGCGTTTAAGGCACGCCTAAGTTTGTGGTAAGTACTGTGTATGCATATATTTCGAATAACTATATCTAGTATTTAAAAGGAGATATTGCTTTATTTACTTTTTAAAAAATACGTTTTGTTGCTCGAATGGGATTGTCTAACTTTAAATTATAATGAAATAAAAATTAAATATACATATATAGGTATGTCTGTATAAAAATAATATTTTACCTGACAATGGTAGTATTATAATTATTATTTGTGTTAATTTTATAAATGAGATGATTATTAATAGGTATTTTTTTCACTCTCAAGAATATCCTGTGTGGGTAAATTCTACGCATAATCTACTGTTACTATTAGTAGCGTATCCCGATTCAAATATTTTTCTACGAAGAAATAAATCTGAAAACAATTAACGAATATCAATTTTTTGTGCAACCAAGATTCCCAGTGACGTACAAAATATGCAAGACTTCTAGGTGTGAAATCCGTGTAACTTATTTTGCGATCCATATATATTCACTTCGGCTAGATTCTTGCTAGTCAGTTTGCCGTCGCACTCAGATGATGAACATGGAATATCGAAACGCGTAAGTACATTCAACTGGTGGTGGTTTTGCTGTTGTTCAAAGACTGGTTAGACAAACTTGATTTAAAAAACAGTTACCACCACACGCGTAATTATTTTTTTATTGAGAGATTATCAATTTGAAATCAATTTGGTAGAAGTAATGACAAATGTTCGTGAATGAAACCGTAAGTATCGATAAATCGTTTAAAACATGTTAAAATATCTTGGAAGTACTGAGTATTTATATATTTCGAATAACGATATTGAGCATGTTACAACAGATGCTGAATAAATTATTTTATTTCAAAATTTTTATTTTGCTGTAATGGAATTATATAATTTTCAATTATCAATCTTGTGATTGGTGTGTGATTAGTGACCAGTCGATTAGAATATCGTATTGATGTAACTTTTGACTATTTAGGCTGGGTGTTTATTGTTTTATATAAAGGGCTTCATAAATATATAATAATTTTTCTGATTTTGCTTTATGTAGAATTGAGAAATTGGTCAAATTGATTGAATGTCTCGTTTCCAATATATATTCGGAAATAGCTGATTTTCCTGAAGTTGCCAAGCTTTTTTAATCACCTTCTGTGGTAAATGTTGCTGGATTCTGTTTATCATATGCTTCTTCGTACGTCCGATATATGTGCCACTGCACATACATGAGAATTTGTAGACTATGAATGATTTGGTGAGAATTGGCAATTGCTCTTTGGCATCGGACATTATGATTCTCTGTGTGCTAAATGTGATATTAATTTTAACACTGGAAAAATTACCCTTTGTTATTCCTTTCAGCCGTCGTGCAATTATTGTGGTCGGTACGTCACCTCTAAATTGTAAGTTTAGGAAAACCTGCTTGACGGTTTCCTCTCTTGTGTGAATCTGACGTGATTTGATGTTTACATCTATGAACCGCTCTGGAAAGTAGTTTATTAGCAAAATTTTCCTGCGGTAGCCCTGTTCTTCCTCGATCTTGTGTTCAGAGCAGATCCACCTGATTCTGGTTGCTAGGTTGTTAACTAAATTTCTTTTTTGGGATTTTGGCACATTGCTGTTGTAACAAACGTATTTCTCGGTGAAAGTGGATAATGACCATTTCTTTCGAGAATACTACGCGTCACTTTACAATTTTTCATTTTATCTGACTCGGTTTTGGCTGGAAAAGCCAGAATGTATATAAATGAGAGATTGTAAAATAACGTTTAGTACTCGAAATAGGAATATATATATATATATATATATATATATATATATATATATATATATATATATATATATATATATATACAGAATTTATTGTACCTGATTGTTTAAGTATTGTGATTATGCATTATTTAAATTTTATTAATAAGAACATGAATCTCAAGCTCACCAGGACTCAAAATCTGCTGTAAAGTCGGAAAATACATCTAGTCATTTTGCGCAAAGTATCGTCACGATGGGAAATACTGCGCAATATTTTATATTTACTATTAGTAGAATATACGTTTTCAAAATTATTTCTTCGGTAAAATATTAGCCGATAATCAATTTGAAATCGATTTGGGAGAAGTAACGAAATATTTTTTTAAATGTAACATTAATGATCGTTTAAGCCTTTAAAGCAAGTTAAAATATGTTGTAAGAACTGAGACTGTATATTTTATGAATAACGGTACTTTGAATGTTAATGAAGATATTGCATTATATATTTTATTAAAAAAATATCATGATTTATAGCTCTAATCGGATTGTACAATCACATTTGCTATAACAATTACTAATGATACTATCAATTCTGAAGATTGAGTTATATATATATATATATATATATATATATATATATATATATATATGTGTGTGTGTGTGTATTCGTATATATTTCTTTGTTTATTGGCTCAATCAAAAGTTAGCGTTTAAAATCTATTCTTCATTTCTTAAATCAACGTTTAGCTGGGGCCCGATATTTATTAGTGTATACCATTTAATCATCGCTCTTTAAACACTTTATCTCAATATACTGAGAATATTTTTCGTTAATAAAATGGTTGTTCTAATTTTAATTTCGTACTTATTGCTTGATGCTGAACCATGTAAACCCAGTTTAATAGACTATTTTCCGCTCTTGGAAAAAAACGACCGGAATGCTGCATTTTCTAGTCGTTCCATTAACTAGTTCTCATGATATACAAAAGGTTTCAGTGTTTAATGAAAAATTATCTACTGATTTAGTTATTTACATGTTGTTTGCGAACATAAGATAAACGCCGAGCTTATAATATCTCAAAAAACTCATAGCAAAGAAAAAATACTGTCAGTCACGCAAAGTTACCCGATTCGATCTTCTATGTTCATGATCACTACATGACGTTGAACTGATTAATGAGGATCAAATCACAAAGCGTTTATAAGTAAAGCCAAACCCAGATACGCAGCTTTTGCTCCTATTGGTCTTGAATAATTTTAATAGGACTGGAAATGTCGTTTGCAAAATTATTATTGCGTCAAAATCTTCAGAAGATGTGACTAACAGTAGTTTTGCTATTTTCTCCAAATAGTTAGATGCGAAGAAATTGATTTTTATCTTAAAGTCACAAACTTGTTTTCAATAATTTTTATCATAACTTTCCAGATCAATGCTTATTTAATTAAACTTCCACGGATTTATTCCATCTGTCAAATTTAACACACCAGCAGCATGAGAATTGACTTGTGATTAATATTTCATTGTCAGATTTTTTAACTTCCTTTTCCAATATTTTAAAACTGAAACTGTCTGTAAATCTTCAGAAAGCTAAGAAAGTTTATCATAATGAGACTGAAATATTTCTGCAACTATTTTACCGCAAATTGTGCACAAATTCTTGATCTTGGTTCAATTCATAATTCAGCAATCATCACTAGTATGCAGGATGTCTAATTACAAATATACCTTTAGTGCTTCGGTTATTATCAAGTTGCTTTAACCAATGGGAAAACAATATGATGACGTGATACACAGAATATATAATCATTTATATGTTCAATAATTTAAAACAGCATTAATTGAAAATATAACCACATCCCTATCTGCGAATCAGTTTCAGCCATGTTGTTTAATTCCAATTGAATAGTTTAACTTCTCTCTCTATTGATTAACAAGGAAGGTCAAAATGTGTCCAAAATTAATGTAGCTATTTTGAAAGACAAGTTAAAAACACATGGCAAACTCTTTTCAATACGTAACTTTATCTATTACATTTATTGTTGCCACCACGCAAATTATTGTCTATTAATTTAATAGTCAGCTATTTTCACAATGTTGCAATGCCATTTCAGCGTAACTGAGAAGGCCTCGGGTTTATAATTAAGAATTGCATAACGCTAGGCATAATAATTTGAGCGAATTCTTGACATTTTTCTTCTATACAATGAACATCAATTCACGAATGTATAAAGTTTTTATCACATAAAAGCATCATTTGTCATGTGAAAATTCGAAAAGTTAACTGACATTACGTCATTTGCAAATGTCTGCATCAGTTGTCTAATTTATTAATTAGGTACTAAACACACGGCTGTCAAATAATTGAAGCATTTTTTCAGAGGTAGAAATTAAATTTTTTTCTTGCGCTTTATTCGCATATTTTCAACATTACCTGCTAATATAACAAGTATCAGTTTGTTACGTCTAAATAAACAACGATTATGATTCAATCATATTCGAATAAAAGTAACAAAACTAGAAATTACGCCGAATGGTGCCAAGAAAAGTCCATGATAAAGCTAGTGCAGTCCTAGATTTTACTTTTACGCAGATATGTACTGTAGCTATTTATAGTAATTGCCTCCAAAGAGAAAAAATCGCCAAACTTTCTTTTTTAAATTGAATCGCTGAAGGCTACTCGGTTGCTATTTTCACATATCACTAAATGCTAACATGTTGAAGGCCCATATTTCGGTACAACCGATATTGTAGATATTGCCGAATGTAGATTCTGGTGGTAATTTTTCCTTTAATTTTAGGCAGTGGATGTTTGATGATGGATATAATTAAAATTACGGAAACTGAAACATGTGCAAAGGCAATGTAGAAAGCAAAGATTCTTTTAAGAATTTTATTAACACATTAGATTTTTATCATTTTTTGACCATACACCGCTTGCTATTTCATACGAAAACATTTACGCAGGTTCTATCGCATGCTTAATTATTATAATGGGTATTCCTGAATGATAAGAATATTACGTACATCATCAAACTCACTATGCAATAATTATTTCTTTAAATCAAGTTTGCGATCTTGATATAGATACCTGCCCCATTATGTACATACCTTTGTTAGTATAAACTAAGAAATGCATAAAGTAGATAAGGCAGCTTATCCTGTAGACCTGTTTCGAACTTATTGGGAACTCATCACGTACTGTCCAGAATTTGCCGCAGACAGGGCTCGAACCCAAGTATGTCTGCTTCGGAATCTGTTGCTTTAACCACTGAACAACCCCTCCGCAATCTACAAAGAATTTTCAGTTATATACTAACTTACGCCTTTGATTAACATTTACTTCATGTGGAGTCTACATGACATACATTTAAAAATAAAGTTCCATTTAAACACCTCAAGCTGTTATAATAGAATAGGCATCACGCTACCCGGTGAAGGGGTAGTGTGATTTGTACATTTATATAATAAATTGAAAATTAGTTGCGCGGACGATCGAAACAATTATTGAAATCACGTTTGCGATCTTGATATAAATACTTGACAATTTTAAACATAAATTTGTCAGTGTAAACTAAGAATTATATAATGCAGAATCTGCAATTTATACAGTAGACCGATTTCGTCCTTAATGAGAACTCATTAAGTACTGTCCAAGCAAAACATTTCGCAAAGAAATACACATTACACAAAATTTCAATGCCTCTACTAATCTATTTTCTATTTCAATATGTAATTACTGCTGAAAAATAGAAATTGCACGTTTCATACTTCCATATTGATGTCTGATCTTTGTAAGTTTTCATACATTCTACATAAATGATGCATATCCAGTATTTCCAGATTATCGTCCTTTCATTCTAGCTTTAAAGCAAATTACTCTATGTAATTTATGAGCTTTTTCAGTCAGTTCTTCACCATGTGTACACTTATCACACATAACAAATATTTTAGAGATATGCCACTTGTAAATTTTCACTAAACATGATAGACCGAAGTTCTTCCATTCCAACATCAACATACATATATCGACCATGATCTGAGCCATAGCATAATATATAGCTATATATATATATATATATATATATATATATATATATATATATATATATACTGCTGGTAATGGAATATAAATCAAATATCGAGAAACACAAGGCAATTCATTTTTAGAACTCTGATTCATTCAATTTCAAATTTTAGAAATAATCTGGGTAATACTGAAATCAAAACACAAATTATTTTTTAAAATTTATATTATTTTATAATAACCCAAAATCAGACAAATTCGCTGAAGCACGTTTACATTTAATTTCTCCACATTAAGACAAATTTAACATAGTCTGTCAAGCTGAACTCGGAAAAGTAACTTCTTATGGGAATTAGTGTTTTAGTCAACCTTTTAACTAATCGATATGTTGGTATTATTTCAATATATTCAAAAGGTATCAATGAATTATCTAATTTGCACGTTCTTGTGATGTTGGCGCTTCAAATTCCCTTAGTTTTGAATATAAAATTTCTAATGGTTTATTTTGCTAGCGAGAAAAAATATTTATTTGAAGTGAACAACTTAATTTTTTTCCGTTTCACAGCCTTGTTGCGTCAATAGCATATTGCGGTCGTTAAAGCGAAATATTCAAATTCGAAGGCACACGTTTCTCTGTCCAGGACAGTCCAGTGGTAGTGGTAAATGAACGTGGAATCACAACAAGGTACTCCATTATCTTATAGTCGATCCGTCCTTATAATCTTTCTTCTGTATTCCTGGCCCATTTTGTCTGCCCAATCCAGCTAGAGCTGCTGTCCCAGTCCCAATGAAGAAGAAAATACCCCGTAGCTGTTTCAAGGACTAGGATTTGAAGGCTGAAACTTGACTAAACTTTATGGCTTATATAGCCTCACTGTACAATACTTAATAAAATAGTGCAACAAACGGTGTAATCATACAGATTTTGGCACTGTAGAAGATTAAAAATAGTTTGTACACAAAGCTCTTTCTCCTTACGCTAATATAGGTGCCATATAATTAGAGGAATCGCTTGAACAATACTACAAACTTTATGAACATAGTAGAATGTAAAAATGAGAAAATCTAATTATCATGCATACAGCTTATAGGTTGGATGCTAAAAATAAAGCTCAAATCGAAATTAAATCAGTAGGTCTGAACAAAATGTGACTAAATTGACAATATTTGATTTTAATCATTAAGCATAAACAGTATAAACATAACACAAGTTGAATAGGAAAATAATTAACCAGTGTGTGTTTGAATAAAACCGATAAAGTATAAATAACAATAAATAACCGGTCTGTCTCTCAGCCAGCTATGTATCTGAAGTATTATACACCGATGTAGGCAATTACTCACTGTCTAACCACACTAATGCACAAGTCTCACGCTTAATAAAAGGAAGAATTACAAAATATTGATAATTCATATTGGTAAGATGGTGAAAAAAGGCTTCTGTACGCGATATAATCTTTTCAATTCCAACTCAGATAGGAAACGTTTGTGCGTTTGATTACTAATATATGCATGAAAACAAGTCCTTGGAATGTACTATAGAAAAGGTGTTCTGAACTTAACAGTAGACATGTATGTAATAAATTTTTATAATAGAACTAGCTTCAAAGTTTGATTTGTACGTATTTTGGTTCGGAAATACAACATCATTTTAGCGATAAATACTAAGGCTAATTTCAATTAAAAAAGTGATTTAGCTCTTAAAGGAGATTAATTTTCGAATATAAAGGAAATATTTTTTTGCATTATGCCACTCAGAAACTCTAGAAGGAATAAGGTAAAGGAACGACTGTTTAAAAAAATAAATACATTAACAAATGTAAAACATTCCGATTTGCTAAAACAAAGTATTTTCCAATCAATGTAAATAAACAAGGTTAAACCAAATGAAATATTCGTAATTAATTCCACGAGATATGGAATAATTTATATAAAGAAAATTGCCACCGTTGGCGATCTCTTAGAAAACGATTAAAACCGGTCTTTTAGTAGATGGTTGTTTAATTGTAACTGTTCTACATCTGTTGCATTGAAATTTTTTCATCAGTAGGTTTAATTTATAAAAGATATAATGAACAACGTATATGCCATATTACCAAGTTGAATGTCTAGGTACTGGTTATTGATTACTCGCTAAATTATCTTCTTTAAACTGCTTTTATACCACGTCGCCAAATAGATGTGATACGGCTACTTTTTCGATGCGTACCTTTGCCGGCATTTATTAAGTGTATTTGAAGTTTATGCCAAGTAGTGTAAATACGAAGGAGTTGAGATTTCGCATCTTATGTTAATCTTATATTTTACTAGGTCTGAAATGTAATAATATCTTGCGCTAACAAGTATAAGTAAATATTGCTCAGTTTTCGAAATAAAACAAATTCCTTATAGGGCGTGTGCATTATTATCCACACGTGATACAATGGCAACATATTTGATATTTTAACATTCATTTCAAGAAATTCCTATTTTCATACTGTTGTTATATTATGACATTTTTGCAAGAAAATTAAAGATTGAAATTCGTTTATAATGCGTGATTAATTAAAATTTGAAATGTAATTTTAAAAATCACCGCAACGCCTATTGATAATTTGCTTAATTAAAGATAGATATTTAATTCAACACATAAATCATGATTTATAATTTTATCCAGCAAATTGTCAAGCAAAATGTAATTATTAATATATTTGTATATCTAAAATATATTAATACCTTAACTCAGAATAAACGTCGATTTCAATAGATTGCTTATGTCTTAGTTCAACGTAAGGCAATCAATAGATTTCATCCCAAATTAATTGTCAAATTTTATAAGTATCGTTTAGAAGGTAATATGTACTTACGCTCAGTTTAGCACATCTTATCATACTGCGTGAAAAGAAGTCGCATTGTCGTAGACTTTATATGATGTTTGCTTCACTATTGCAGGTTTACAAATTCGTCTAGGAGATTGTACCGTCCTATTATCCCACATTCATCACCCAAATATATAGTGGTTAAAGGGCGTAATACCGGCTCCTACTGATGAGTCGCCAGTAAGCACGAAACGAATGTGCATGAGATTATACTTTCCGTTCACGCTGTCTTTGGTTTATCCTTCTGGTCACAACTGAACTAATTTGTTACTAGGTTCGCAACACCAAATACTTACTTGCAAAGAATCACTAATCATTACTACAATTTGAAAGCCATCCAGTCCCATCTGCCCACTATTCCAAGTGCCGTCTCCGTCGCATATTCACACGGAAAATCCATAACATATATTGGGATATTGTTTTATGATGCTATCAACTTATTGTGCATGCCGGTCCACTGACAATAATACTATCAAATGAAACTAACCACTCTGGGGGACGCAAAAATATTTACGAAACTAAAGCTAGGTAGGTTATAAAGAATATTTCCGGTGAAGAATTTTTGTTTTTGTATTTATATATAAGTCATTGTAGGCCTGCCTGGTTGAACTGATTTACTACAATCTTCTCAAGCATTGCTACGTATTTAGCTGAGTGGTTCAACGTAAACTTGGCACATCTGCTCGGATGTAAATTTCTCTTTAAATAAAATAATATTTGATATATGTATATATATATATATGATATAAATATGTATACAGAGAGAGATGAAAAGTAAAAGTGGTTACAGGTACATGGTGAATTTCCTTACTTCCTCTAGTTTTTTCAATCATAAAATTGGGGTTTCAAGCCAAATCTAGCCATAGAATACTAGTAACATTTTAATATTTCGGAAAACTAAGTCTATTACAGACAACGATTAGAGCTAGGTCTGTTCACCAGAAACAAATAACAGGAGGAGAGTATGTTTGAATTGTCTGCGTCCTGCCATCAGAAATTATTTAGAAAATTGATTTTTTGTGATATTTTTAAACGTATGTTATGCGAAATGCGATGTCTAATAAATAAGGTAAAATTGAAAAGAAAAAAATATTGTTCTTTCCATTCAATTAATAGAGAGATATATATATATATATATATATGTATATATATATATATATATATATATATATAGATATAAAAGCATTTGTTTAAACATATATATTCAATCGGACCGATAAACAAATTCTAAGTTAAGCTTCCTCCAAGAATGACATTATGATCATTATTACCAGTGCCCGAATGGCAAAGCTAAATGAGTGATCGATACTACAGTATAAGCGCCATTTTTTGTTACATGTGCGACACGAACTAATTTACACAAAATGTGACATGAAGGACAACACGTGGAGAGCAAAATCGTACGTGCAATGACCACGAAAGCGAAAGCCTGCTTGATAGAAACGTAAATAGACCTTTAAACATCTATTTGTTATACAATGAAAAATAACCTAAAAAAGAAACGCTTGAATCAATGCAATAGTGAACAACGAAAATAATCGGAAAACTGCTGTAGATTATTATGATTCAAAACAAAAATAGGACTAGATCCCATTCACTCAATAAAAAGTGAACTCATAACATATATGATATAAAAAATAATTTATCTGTTAAGTATTTACGAACCATGAATAAATTCTTTTTAGGGATGAAATAAGTTATGTGAAATAATGCTTGATGATAAATTGGTTGATTTATTCGAAGCGCATGTAATCTCGATTTTTCAATAGTCATACTCATTAACATTTACTATTTGTACTGCGCAGAGCAAGATGATATAAAGGTTATATATAAATTTCTTGAACAATAGAATTTTTTTTAAAAACATGCACCTTTACAGATCTATATAATTATTTTTCAAACATAGCATCTATGTCTATTAAATTCAGTCTGATTTTATTACTTCTATATTCTTTTACTATAAAGCATTAAACATTCTAATATATATATATATATATATATATATATATATATACTTTATTAATTATATTTATATATATGTATTTATGCATAAATTTTAACAAATATATGAGGTTCACTTACAGAATATTTTAGGCTGATAGCTTCCAACGAATTCTAAATACATATCGCAGCGTATCTTATGCCAGATATAATTAGAATATATGAAGGACACTGATTTGATTAAGGCCTTGGTTAAATTAGGCAAACAAAGAAATGTAGGCACCTGCTTACCCATTTGTTCGAATAGATCTTTTTAGGAATACTTGCGTGTATTAATTCTTATACTATTGAGTTAAATTCAAGTTTCTGTGCTTCAGGAGGACCTTAAGAAATATAAAGATGATTGACCAAGGGAAACATATGCGCTACAAAGGAATAAGGTAAACCCATGTTGTTTATTGCAAAAAAATTTTTCTCAAAAATGGAAATAGTTTTGAATCACTAAATGAATTAGGCTTACCTTATGCAAAATGTCCATTTTATGTGCATAAAGGCTCTTTCCATTTTGCAAGCATAAATTTTTAACGCGCTTGCTAGCTTCAACCAAGTATTTACCGAGTTAATAAGACAGGCAAAATGGCTTTCTAGCTTCAAGTTGGCGTCCAATATGAAACAAGAGTAAGTGTAAAAATTATGGTATTTGCTACTCTGCATGTTGATTTTCAAACTATTTACCTTTTTCTTTACAGTGCACCAGAGAAATTCTTCCTTAAGTTGGACTTTAATTTTCTCATTTAGTTCCTTAGCTGAATTCTTTTAATTTATGAAGCAAATTATAAAACAAGACAAGTATAGTTATGCCAGTGTCAATAAAGAAAAGGGTCTGTATGACTAGCATGTACTTTTAATTATTTGCCGTCATGATCAATATAAAGAAAGGAATATATCCTAGAGCGATCGGTTCAAATATTTGTTCATTGACGTACACACGTCAAAACAAATTCGCATACACAGAAACATATTTCATCCTATTTTTTAGATCGCAACTGAGGAAAGTTATAAATTGTTAATTATATATTTTTTTAAGAAGAAAAGTTAGCCCCTATACGATAGAATTATTTCTCGAGTGTTTTAAAGATTGCCATCTCAGTTGATAAACAATTCTTCTTTTTACATTCCTTTACCTGGAATTGCACAAAAATAAGCAAACTATGTAGTGAACTTTGATGTGAATTGCTGATTTGATAAACCAACATTCACTGTGTTATTAACTAGATGCACTATATATATATATATATATATATATATATATATATATATATATATATATATATATATATATATATATATATATATATTAGCAATTACATTACCTAATAACAAATCAGTTAAATAGAACCAGAAGGAAATAAAAAATCAATATGAGCTAAATGGATAATATCATGTGCATATATATGCTTACAGATGACTCATCAGTAGGAGCCGGTATTACGCCCTTTACCCAATATATATATATATATATATATATATATATATATATATATATATATGTATATATATATACACAATATAAGGGGTACCAACACTATGGTTATTGTGTCAGTATATGATACCAATACTATGCTTGGCAAAAAGGTACATGGTACAAACGCAATAAATTTCAATGTTAGCTAAATTTCACCAAAAATAAGAATTACAACTATTTATTATATAATGTTACTCCAGCTAACCCATACACTCTATCTTTGACCAATATCAGTTATCACATTTCGCGGTAATCATTACATCATTCAATTAAATATATTGCAGTTAGATACGTTTTGTTGCCGAGATCTAATATATATGCAATTTTGTTTTAGGTGTTGCACACTTAGTAACAAATTAGTTCAAATAGGACCAGAAGGTAATGTCAAAGTCAACATAAACGAAAGGGATGATCTTAGGTACATACATGTTTTGTGCTTACTGGCAACACGTCAGTAGGAGCCGATGCGACGCCCTAGACCTACTATATATTTTTTCAATAATTGCTGGACAGTTGGACAGTTCAAACTTCTATACGAAGATTAATTTAAGTAGAAATGGATTTTCCTTCCTATAATGACTTCGGCAATGCGATTTCAAACCCAATCAACATTTGTACCCCAAGTTTCTTTTTGAGATACAGAGCATGAAAAAGTTTCCAAGGCCATGTTTTTCGAGATTTTTACAAAAATACAGAATTACAGCCAATATTAAACATCTGTTATTGCAGAAAATCAACACACTCTGGCTTTGATCAATATCAGTTATAGAATTTCGTGCTAACCATGAAATCATTCAGTAAAATTTATAGCAGGTATATATATTATTGATGCGCAGATCTAATATATATGCAATTGTGTGTTGGCGTTGCCAAACTGGTAACAACGAAGATGTCCAGAAAGATATGCAAAAGTCAGCATGAACACTAGGTAATGTCTCATATGCATATTCATTTCGTGCTTATTGGAGACTCATAAGTAGAAGCCAGCACTGCGCAGTAAACCATTTCATATTTTATCAATAAATTTGAGACTGTTGAATGTGCAATCTTCCAAATGTATAAAAATCATGGAAATGGTGATATCAAAATCATATGAATTTATTCACAGTACGAATTTTTTTAAATGTTACTCTATATAATATACGCAGAATCTATAAATTTTGTCATTGTATATGCGTATAATTTAAACAAATTTGTGAACAGTAATAGTTTCAAAAACATACTATACCAGCAATTAAACGAACATTGGTTGCGCGGGTGGTGATAACAATTATTATAATCAAGGTTGCGGTCTTGGTATAAACACCTGACCCATTAATTACTTACATATGTCAGTATAAACTAAGAATTGTATAGTGTAGAAAATGCAATTCATCCAGTAGACCGGTTTCGTCCTTATTGGGAACTCATCAAGTACTGGCCAGAATTTGCCGCGGACAGGATACGAACCTGGGCACGTCCGCGGCAAATTCTGGCCAGTACTTGATGAGTTCCCAATAAGGACGAAACCGGTCTACTGGATGAATTGCCTTTTCTACACTATACAATTCTTAGTTTATACTGACATATGCAAGTAATTAATGGGTCAGGTGTTTATATCAAGACCGCAACCTTGATTATAATAATTATAACAGCAATTGTCTTGTGTTGTTGTTGATAGATATAAACTGTCAAATGAGTTTGGTATTAACTACATAATTCAAATAAATATACAAAATTGATGGATTCCTGATCACGACAAACTAAATGAATACATTTATGTATTATGCATGGCTTAACTGTTAATGTGTTAATTAAGTAACACATCTGGTGGAAATGCGAAGGTCTGATTTTTGCTGAATTATCCGGTGCTCAGAATTTTTACCATTATTTTGGTATTATTGTAAAACCTTGGTTCACATTAGTTATTGATTCAGTATGAATGGCTCATTGAAGATGATTAAATTACCGCTTCTATACACATAAGCATAAGAGACCCGCTCGGTTTTCCAACATTAACTGACCAATCATTTTGTGAGTTTGACGTGCTGTATTGTTTCCTAGTGCTCAGGCTTAAGGGAGAACGAAATGGAAGCACAAATAAAATTATAACTTTCGTCTGCACCTGACTTTTCCAGGACCTTCTGATCTAATAGGGAGTAAGTCATTTCTAGTTAAAAAGTACTTAATATTTGGCTGTTGAATGGTATATTTTTCAATTATTTTTACAATATTATGTAATTTGGAAGTAAATATTCATATATATATATATATATATATATATATATATATATATATATATATATATATATATACTCATTTTAATGCGGTGTTTTGATCGCCCATTTGAAATAAAATTTGGCATAAAAATTTACTACTAATTTCTTTTGAAATGCGCTATCAATGCTTTAAAATATTTTTAACTATGATGATATTTCATCAGTTATTACGGAAAAAAGTTTTAAATGACAAAATAATATTTTTATGTTGCCTATTCTAATCTCCAATGTCATTTCAATTTTGAGAGATCTTTTTCCCAATCACCGTCTTCCTTTCTCAAAATCCATAAAGACCATGTCATATTTTGTGTAACGGCATGGTAGTAATTACGCGGCTATTCCAAGCAGATTACGCGTTTGTAATATTGGATTATTTGACAGCGATGGAGCAGCATATATTTAAAAATACACTTATAGTCGATTCGTCATAAAAAGCTTTGATTATGCTTAACATGTTATGATGGCAGTGAACAATGATATTTTACCGCTAATTCAATTTGACAATTCATGAAAAGCAGCACAGAATCAACTGTTTCTTCTTAAACTTTAAACCTTAAGGTGCCTATTCACATATATAGTCCGTGGTCCTCTCAGCTATTGATACCTGTCTTATGTTTGACCAAAGTAACCTAAATTTGGACAAGTTTTAAACTGATGGCGCCAAACAGTATAACTTCGGCAATTCTTTGTCAAACGCTAAAAGCCCGAATTGAGAAAACATTTGATTAGCCGTAAATTTCAATGGCCGCTTTCTAATAGGCTTTTCGCGTCTTTCCAACTCGAGGGAAAGCAATTGCTTTGGCAGAAACACTGTTACCGTACACTGTTTACGTGTCCAGCTGGCCTGGCTAATAAGATACATTTGTTGCAGGAGAATGATCTACAGTTTTATGATCGAAAGTAATTTTTAGTGACACTGGACACTTTATCACACCACTGCATTAGTTAACAATTATGGAGAAATCACAATGGCCGATATTATTGCGACACATGATAGGGTCAATGTAGACTCCTAGTAAGATTTACGTGTGAGGTTCAGATTCAAATGTAACCAACGCCCAGTAGACCAAAAATCACGATTTATGTTAAGTTAGATATATATATATTTATATATCTATATATATATATATATATACATAAATATATATATATATATATATATATATATGTATATATATGACCAAGATCTGGTAGATTATAAGAAATCTGCATTTGTAATTGGATGACAGACCATCGCACAGACGAATCCAAATTAGTAATTGTAGATACTGGAAGAGAGGATGCATATTGATAAACTTTATTCCATTGCACAACGTCATTCAAATTTTGTTGAAAACATGGAGAATTTCCAATTTCGCCAGCTTAAGAAACTAAAATAATCAACGTTTTATGCAATAAATTTCAATTTTGAATCTCTGCGATGTGCATTCGCGGGTTGTCGCATTCTACTATCATTTATTCATCACCATTTCAAACACAAATTGATCTCTGTCTTTGTTTCGGCTTAAAAAAATATATAACAATTTCTCCATATATATATATATATATATATATATATATTACATACATAGCAAATATTACATATGTCAAAAAAATATAAGTAGATTAATATGAATATATCTATATATGTAATATATATATATATATATATATATATATATAAATATATATATATATATGTATATATATATGTATATATATAGTCTTATAATATGGAAATACAAATAACAAAGTGGAAAAGGCCATTTATTTCGTGAATACTAATCATCACTTACACATCCTTATTTACAAACATACCACTGGATAAGACAACGGAGATCTTGTGTGACTCATCGAAAATGAGTTTTTTGACTTCCCAATAGACACCAATGACATCAAAGACCTCATATTAGCATGTAATAAAAACGTGAAATTTACATTCGAAGGGATATACTACCGCCAGATCAATGGTGTAGCTATGGAAAGTTGCATCGCACCCCTCCTAGCAGATGTATACATGTATCACCTGGAAAAAACGAGCCTAAAAGGTATAATTGACCAGTGCACACTCTACAAAAGGTATGTAGATGATATCTTGTTGTTCATCTCAGAAGCAGCAGACCTTCCGAAATCCTCAAACAAGCAAATGGAGTCGATCCAGACATCAAATTTACTCTCGAGGTAGAGAAAGACGACAGTTTTTCCTTCCTTGACATCAAACTCACTCGAGAAGCAAACAGAGATTTGACACTGGCCATACATAGAAAATCCACTTTCACTGGGCAATATATTCATTATAACAGTAGTGTGCCAGAATCATACAGTAAAACATAGTTAACAACCTAGCAAACAGAATCAGGAAGATCTGCTCTGAACACAAGATTGAGGAAGAACTGGGCTACCTCAGGAAAATTTTGCTAATGAACAACTACCCAGAGCGTTTCATTGATGTCAACATCAGACCACGGCAGATTCGTACTAGAGAGGATACCGTCAAGCAGGTTTTCCTAAACTTACCATTTAGAGGCGACGTACCAGCCTCAATAATTGCACGGCGGTTGAATAGAATAACTAAGGACAACTTTCCCAGTGTTAAAGTTAATATGACATTTAGTACACAGAGAATCATGAGGTTGGATGCCAAAGATCAATTGCCAATTCTCTCAAAATCATTCATAGTCTACAAATTCTCATGTACGTGCGGTAGCACATATATCGGACGTACGAAGAAGCAATTGATAAGCAGAATCCAGCAACATTTGCCACAGAAATTGATTAACAAGGGCTTGGCACCGTCAGGAAAATCAGCTATTTCCGATCATATATTGGCAACGGGGCACCCTGTCAATTCGACCAATTTCACAATTCTACATAAAGCAAAATCAGAAAAATTATTATTTATCTATGAAGCCCTTTACATAAAACAACAAGCACCTGACCTTAATATTCAAAAGTTTCATCAACATGATATTCTTATCGACTGGCCAAGAATAACAAAATTCAACAACAATCTACTAGTACCCAGTCAGGAACAAACAGGCCCTCGACTAGAATCAGCAAACATACAATCGGATTGGCAACAAACTGAAGTGGAAATAACAGAGGCGCATACGATGACAGAAGTCTCCAAACAATGTGAGCGTTTAACACTGCAATCCACACTGGCGCTGTTACCATGTGGAAGCGACAACTTTGCGCAACAAGATGAAACGATCAACTATACTGGGAAAAATAGCACTTGTATATGTAACAGTGAACAATGCGCACAAATGGTTAATTCTCAAGCTATCAAAACAACAATGACCAGATCTCAGACATCACTTTGCAATACTGCGAGAATGACCTTTACATGCAAACACGCATACACACAAACACAAACGCATACACACTCACCAACTAGCCAAAACAAGAAACAGAAGTAAAAACGAGTCAGATTTGTTACCACTAGCATAATCAATTGAAAACCCAAAATGTATAAATATGTATGATTGTATAAGAGATGATTAGTATTCACGAAATAAATGGCCTTTATCCACTTTGTTATATTGTGTTTTCCTAATTATAAGAATACTGTGTTAAAGCTAAAAGGAATGGACATTATATATATATATATATATATATATATATATATATATATATATATATATATATATATACAATTAAAAACATTCGCTAATAAATTTATATATAATGTTGAAATATTTTAATCTCACAGAGGTAAAGCTTATATATATATATATATATATATATATATATATATGTTTTTGTTCATATTAATATGTATTTTATATATGTATATAAGGTGGGAATAAGGTAATAAATAAATGATCTGTTTTCTTCTAGAATATATTCATGGTTAACGAAAAATTTTGTGTATATATATATAAATATACATATATATATGTATATATATATATATATGTATATATATATATATTGGTATATACTTTAATATATTTTATATATATATGTATATTAACATACATGCTATATATACTCATATTTATCTTTATCTGTATATTTATATATATTAGCATATATGATATATACCTATGGAGAAATTTTTATATATTTATTAAAGGTGTGGTATAAATATAGTTATAATAAATAAAAAATTATATTAAAATTAATAAATAATAAAATTTTATATATACATATATAGATATAATAAGCAATGAAATATAAATTGGGATGATATTGGATCATAATCGGATTAGAGACCGTTGCTTATATTGTAGTTATACATAAATAATTATCTAGAAGTTTCATAAACGTAGATATTTATGTGTTTTATATAAAATTATATAAGGTTTGGTCGAAAATTTATATAAAATAACACTGGTGCTTATTTTTTTTATTCAGTTTCATAATTGTATGAGTTGTTCATGTATATAAGTAATTTTGATAAATTTATATAAGGTGTGCTAAAGTTTTATTATATATCTATATATATATATATATATATATATATATGTATATACATGTTAATTAATATGTATAAATATATATGTACAATGATTTATTTTATATATATGGAGTTGGATAAATTGGGAACGTGCATATTATAAGTTTTTGTTAGACATCTAGTTTGACTTTACGATCTCTTTCCTACTCTCTTTATTAAGTGTTAATCTTCAATGTCTTTCTATCGAGGTAACTTGTTGTCTTTGGTTTATACTTCGGGTCATACTTAAAAAATTTTTTTCTAGGTGCGAAATACCTTATACGTAATTGCATATAATATAGTTCTTCGCCAAAAAACAATATGTGACGGTCAAGTTTGTCGGTTATTTTTTCAGTTTTGAATTTTAATCTTAATTACCATGACATCGCAACATTACAGTAATAAGCCATATGTTAGATACATTCTATTACCTCTCCAAAATTCTGCACACGAGATGAGATTATGTATACCGGGAATTTGAGATAGCTTCAATTATAATGAGGTAACGGTTGGTCTGGGCCATTGGGAATATATATATATATATATATATATATATATATAGAAAGAGAGAGAGAGAGAAGAAGCACAGATTGATAAACAGAATCCAGCAACATTTACCACAAATTGATTAACAAATGCTTGGCACCGTCTGGAAAATCAGCTTATCTCCTTGACCTCAAATATTGGAAACGGATGACACTTTAGTAAACTTAAAGAATTTATCAATTCTACATGAATCAAAAAATCAGAAAAATTAATATATATTTATGAAGCTTCTATATAAAACAAACACCTGGCCTCAAATTTTCAAAAGTTTCACCAATACGATATTCTAATCGACTGGTCACTAATCACAAAATCCAACAATTTACTAGCATCCGGGAAAGACCGAATACGCCCTCGACCAGATTCAACAAACATTCGATCAGATTGTCAACAAACTGAAGAGGAAAAAACAGATGCACATACGGTGACAGAAGTTTCCAAACAATATGAGCGTTCAACACTGCAATCCGCACTTGCGCTGTTACCAAGTGAAGAAAACAAATTTGCGTAAAAGGTGAAATGAAAGACCATACTCGGAAAAATAGCATTCGTACACGTAATAGCAAACAATGCGAACAGATGGCTAACTCTTAAGCCATCAACACAATAATAACCAGATATCAGACATCACCTTGCATTACAGCGAGAATGACCTTTACATGCAAACAGTGGTCAGGGCACCAGATTCCGAAGCAGACGTGCTCAGATTCGAGCCCTATCCACGGAAAATTTTGAACAGTACGTATTGAGTTCTCAATAAGGACGAAACCGGTCTACTGGATGAATTGCCTTTTCTACATTTTACAATGCTTATTTGATATTGACAAATGTATGTACATAATGGGTCAGGTGTTTATATCAAGATCTCAACCTTGATTCAAATATTTATTATTAGTGATGTTTTCGTTGTAATAATAGTAGAAGAAGACATCTTACATTACGCCTATCATTTTACATTTTGTTCTTCCATAAAATATTATTCAGAAGAATATTATTTTAAAAAACGGTATTTCAAGCAACTTTGATAGCGTAAAGTATTTTCCAAAGAAAATGGTATTGATGATACACTTTCTATTCGTTTAAATTTAATGAGTATTTCTATTTAAATTCACTTATTCTGACCGTAGAATAAAAGCATATATTAGGATCTAGAACGCCTTTAGCTGGCCATAAGAATCATTGGGCCGACATCAATACCTTATATATTTGAGAGTTCTGAATTATGCATACTTATTCCTACAAGTACGTATATTTGTCACCAATATTTTTGTTATATTTTAAACAAATGATAACGCTGGCAAAGCAATTTACAGACGGAACATTGTTAACGTATTAAATTTAAGCGTGGAAACAAGAGAAAATCTTTGAAATATTATATTTCAATAATTGAAAATGACTTTATGATATATTTTCGATTAAATAACTTGCATCAACGAACAGCGAATAGAAAAAATTACTGTCAATTACTAAAGCATCAAAAGCCGCTACAATCTCCAAAACAGTTTAAGCAAGTGTTAAACACAAATATTTGTTATTGAAAATGATGTATCGATACTTGACGCATTTATAATTTAGTGACAGATAAATCAATCAAATTTAATTTTAGGATTCATTAATTTCATTATTTTGAATATAATGCAGTTTAAACACAGTAAATTTTAAAAAAATTAGATAGTTACCATTTTAAATTGCAATAAGAAAATATTAATTCAAATTCTGATGAAAAAATTGCAGAACGTATATAACATTATTTTTAAAAACTTCAATTTGTATGAGCATAATTATTAAAATTAATAAATTGACATTTTTTAGCGGAGCCTAAATTTTAAATAGACATCTACTGACGAATAAAATTCTTTAGTTATATGATTTTTTAAATGTCTGGAAATTCATAAATTGAGCACGATTTACAATTTACGCCATATTTTTTATAAACTTATCTAAGTTTCTAGTTACGATATATATATATATATATATATATATATATATATATATATATATATGTATATATATATATTCATATATATATAACTAACTTAGGGTTGGCTAATTTTGTCATTGCTTAACAAAAAGTATTAGAAGAAGGTTAGCGATTAATGCAATCAAACCAGAAAAACGTTTAGAAATCACAAAACGTATATTTAAATATTTTAATATGTTTTCTATTCGTAGTACTGTGTGATGATTACTTCCATAAAATAACGTCCATGTAGGTACTGATATTATATTATTTCGTTTAAAAATTGTTGCTTATTTGTATATACGATATATTCAGGAATAATTTTGTAACATAATTTTTCCAGTAAATGATATTTTTTAGTTGACTATAATTTTTTTGACTAAAATTTATTTCGAAGTTGTTTATGTAAAAACGCAATGAAATATTTAATTATTATTTAGTTATATAAATGAACAAGTTAAAACTCTTTGCTACAAATTTATTTTTCTAGGATAATTTATTGAATTAGTGGGTGTTAATCATACTTGTTTTTGCGAAATTGGTCACAAGGTAGTCATTTGTAAAATTTTATCATAAGAATTGGAAAACTTACTTAAGATGACACAAGTTCAAAATAATGCAGAATTTTAAAATATAGAACATCTTTTATGCATAAATGTGGCCATTGCAACAGTTTAATTTATTGATTTTACTTCCACTCCTCAGCATTGAATGGACAAGTAGGCGGAATATTTAAGTGTACCATGTAGGCGGTATGCACCCAATAAGCCTTACAATGTCTGACAAAAGACGAAGGCAATACCTTTACTAATATTATTAATATCGACAATGATACTTTTAGTGGTGTTGGGTTAATCGATTTGTAAATGCCAACTGCACTTTCGTTTTGGCAGCCTTGTTTGTAAATGTGAAAATTAGTTGGCGAATAGCTTACGCATAGAATTTACCTCAATGTCCCGCATCCGTTCGCAACAATCTTCGGTTCCCATGCGTAAATTGTGGTGCATATTTATACGTATAAAATATAGGCAAATTAAAGGATTTTCGACGTATTATGCCTGCTAAATTTCTTATTGACATGGAAATATTATTCATGATGTTATTAGTAACGCTAATTTTTATCGCATTAGCTGCAGGTCTTATTTGGAGCGAAACTAGTGGTGCGATCTTGAATTCCAAGTGAAATTTTGGCTAGTGTTAGAAATCTTTTCAAAGCTTTTCTTGTCTTCCATCTAAATAAAAGCTATATTTTATGTTTATGACTGGAATGAATGTCTTAGATGCATTGTCTGATGACGACAAGTGTACGCAGTAAAATTTCAATTGCGCCGTCGCCGACTTGTGCTCGGCATTCGACTGAAAGTGTGAGTTATTGGTGCTGTCAAATCACGCTTAATAAAATATGTTATCGAGAAAATATCTAAAGTAGATATTACCAGCAATTTTAACAGAAATTAAAGTTGAAATGGATTCAAATGGCCTAATAAATACCTTTCACAAGGAGTTATTATTTGCTTTTTTTCACAAATTTGCCTTAATGAACCATTTAGTTAACTGACCATGCGCACATGATAAAACGTTTTGTGCAGGCCACTCGACCAGGAATTAGAAGCTGGAGAACTTTAAAACTACAAAATGATTTTAGACAATGTGGTATATGCTCGCTAGGATATGACACCTTATGACAATTTGCGCCATATATTGATGTTAAGGTGCTATTTTAAAGGCAAAAACAGCAGATTTGGCAATCAGTGATGCGTTATTCATAGATTTATTCTTCAATCGGCTGTTATTCGCAACCTTAAGTCGCCAATCACATGGTACTCACGGAACAACTGGCACGCCATTAATGTGTCTAGCTTTTCCACTAGTCAGATGATACGTTTAGTGACATTACTAGACTTTCAACAATCACTGTGTTTTGACTTATTCTCAATTATTTCTGCATTTTAGCAGTGGCACAACATAGCAACAGGTTAATAACCGGTCAGATACACACCGCGCTATCAATGAAAGTTTAATTGTATAGATTAAAGTTGCATATTTCGTTTCATTTGCCATGTATACATATGCGTACAACCATGTTAGATATCCTGCCTATATATGCCACGATATTTCGGCAATCTCGAGGCGCTCTGACGAAATATGTTCAAATTGATCCACTGCTCTGTTTATATCTTATTAAATATACCTATACATAGGTATATATATATATATATATATATATATATATATATATATATATATATATATATATTAGTATTATAAGTATCATCCTCAATTAGGTCAAGATTTACTTAATTATTCTATGAGTTGCGCTTGCATCGCGATTTTTTAGCATTTCATTACTATGGGTGACATAATTTAATATTGCTACTAATAGAATAACGAAAAAGTTTGTACACTTTTAACAGTGACTTAAAGTGACGATTCTAAATGCTATTTCAGAACAAGTCGCCAAGTCTACATGAGTAGCGTATTACATGTATAAAATTTATTTTAATTTAATATAATTACAATTCTAGTATCTAAGATGCTTGTTCGTCATTCTAACAAGAATTTTATAATTACAATCATGTGTCCCAGTTATTGTTCATTGCACATCATTAAGGCATCATTCTATAAATTAAATTATCTATGCTTGGATGTTATTACACTTCTTTGCTCATTGTTAAATAAAAAGCTCATTTTGATATTCCTTATACTAGGATATTATAATGTATGTGCTAATTATTTAACATTATATAAATTCTACTGCTAGTTAATAAACTTGTGCCGTCTTGCCAAGTTATTCTTTATTAAAAGAACTTAGATAATTTATAATATATTAGGCTACGTTTGTCAGGGATTGTATTAAGATCTAGTGTAAAAGCTTCCATACAAGAGAAGGCTAGTCACTAAATACCAACCGATTAATAATACGAATCTGGAGCCCTATTCTTTACATTTACTTGCCTCATGAGTATTTTTTTCTTTAAAATGAACGAAAAGATTCTAATTAATTGAATTAACATGCATGTCTTTTCAACGGCGTTGTTCTTCAAAATTCGAATATGCATGGTTGATTAATCTGTGAAGTTGAACTCAGAACTGAAGTACGAAAAACCTAAATGATACCTATAGGATTTCATGAAATTTCTTACGGATTAACAAGTTTCTTTGTCCAAATTGGCCTACTGCATCTGTACACTCACTCATCTGCGTTCCAGCTCAGCACCAATTTTGCAGATAAAAAAAAGAAAATTTGGTCCGAATATCGACAATCAATTGGTTTTCCAGGTCCTGCGTGCGACATGATTGCACAATTTTTTCCGGTGAACTATATTTAGACTTCTTTTCGATTATTTAGTCCATGATTCTAGGTATAAAAGCACCCTATTGGTATTTGCGTTTGAGACCTCATCCAATGGCGTCATCACTTTGGCGTTAGCCAATACGAAATGAATACCAGCGCTTGCCGTAATACCGACTTTGGTATGTTTGGCGAGAATGTACAACAACGCATCATGATGCTACCGTTCCATATTTTCTGACCACAGCGTCACATATTTCGAAAAAGCCACTCAGGCTGGGAGAATTTGACGACATTAAGTAAAATAGCCTCCAGAATGTTTCAACAAAGTAATTGCCTTATGGTTCTTGTTTAGCTTAGATCAGTCTTAATGCTCCTTTTAAAAACAGGGTATCCTTGGTACTTCTGCTCTTAAACATTCAATCAACCCTTGAATTCCGCTGAGGGTAGTGTAACCGCGGTCCACAGTTAGACCGATGTTTTAGTTTATTGTTTCTAGTTATACAATTATAACTGTAAACCTGGCCCGACCATTTTTTTCAACGAGAATTATTGATTTTTTTATATTTAACGTAAACTTTTTTTGTCAAATTTAGAATAATAAATTACTTTTGAAGGTATGTTTTGGACACAAAGCGACGTAGCGGAACGTTTTATTCGACGAGTCGCCAAGTCTAGGTGAGAAGTACCTGGCTTGGATTTCATATATTTTAATTTTATGAAGTTATACCTCAAGTATATGAAATGATTATTATTAATTCTAATGACAATATTATTATTATCACACTAGCGTGTATTGGTTATTGTTATTTGCACGTCATTGAAGTTTGGATTTCATCTATATTAATTCTATGTAGTTACACCTCAAAAGCGTATTATTCATTCTAATGCGAATATTATCATAACATTAATGTGTCTGGGTTATTGTTATTTGCACGTCATTAAAGCATCAGTCCATAAAATAACTTGTCTGTGGTTGCATGCAATTACGCTTCTTTGCTCATTTTAATTACAAAGCTCATTTTATTATACAATATATTAGGATATTATATTATATTTGCTTATTGATGTTCTTGTGTCATTCTCTTGATGTTAATCCCGTTCACTTTCGTTAAAGTTCTCCTGGTAGTTAATAAACTTCTTTTCTTTTCCCAAGGTATTCTCATTTGAAAATTTTGGAGTGGTCATAATATATTAGATTACGTTTAACATAATATGGCATCGGTAAAAAGAGTAAGGCTTTTTGTACATGTTTACTGCCATATAACCGTAAGAAGCGAACACCGTAATTCTTGTTGTTCATGGCTAGTTATACTTACACACACATATATATATAAATATATATATATATATATATATATATATATATATATATATATATATAAATGTATAATTTGCAAACGCCTATTTTCTATGAAAATATTATATTTGCTTAAATTAATATTTCTATACTCCTTAAAATCAACTGAATATATGTGACATAGTTTCATATATTAAACATGTAAACATTTAGAAAAAAGGGCATTAGAATACTTCATTTAATGTATTATTTTAATTTATTTGGGAAAAATGGAATCGCGGGTTTGAATTAAATTTTAAAATTTAATCGGCATTGATGGAATTATACCTTGGCATAATCTTCCTCAATTATAAAATATGAAAGCTCCATTAAGCATAAAAATCATTTAATGTAAATGTATTGTTATTTGAACAAAGTGAATAGTAAAAAAAGTAAATTAATTACTCTTTTATCAGTTGATCCTCCCCGTGATTCCAAATAACTAATATATCATCCAAATATCGTACATACAATTTAGGATTTAGGAATATTATATCTAAGAGGGGTTGTCTCCATGTAATGCACGAAGATATTAGCTATTGGAACTAGCAGTGGTTGCCCCGTTAGAACACCTCAAATCTGCTTATAAAATTCATTCCTAAATTTAAAATAAGTGGAGGACATATATACGTACATCATCTCTATGACGTGTATCATCGTAATTTTGCGTCCTTCTAATATTACTGGGTAATAAACCAGGAAATGATGAAAATAATTCATTACTTTTCTTTCAATGCAGGGTATGGCAACTATGACATATATAAATTAATTCATCATTTTATGACATCAAATCACTCTACCATAAAGTGGCTTCCTTTAAGGACAAAGAAAAACCCCGTCTTCTAGATATAAGCATTTTAGATTTTAGTTAATACGTATATCGCTCAATTATCATTTTTTGATTGTCATGATTGGCAATAACCTACTAAGATACCGTGATGATTTGTGCTTGTCGTAATCTATCACATAATGGTGAATTGCAAGCGGTTTTATTGAAAATAAATTAAAATGTTCTTGAACAGATAGATCCTGATGGAATATACTTATTTTAATTTTAGAATGGTGATATAGGGCCAGATTAGATAAAATTGGATTATTGCACACCGTTCATTAGAATATATAGACAGATATTTTAGATTTTTGTACAGAAATCTAAATGTTACTACGAAGTATTTCATATAAATATATTCATTGGCAGTTATCTTTTATTCGCCCAAAATTGCATAACTACATGGACTAATATTGGGTTTAGAAATCAGGCGGTATAAACTCCTTCACTTATTTCCATCAGTCTATACTCGCCACAAACAAATAATGCATAACAATAAACAAAAATACGTCAACATTTAAAATATAAAATATTAGGTAACTAGCCGTGTTAGTTGTATTTGTTCATGTATTCTTTAATAATAGCTGTTGCCAAAAATGCAGTGTTTAAAATGCCCCGTTTGTATAAATGTTAAAAAATGTCAACATTAAACCAATTATTGTCATTAAAATCAATTTTCTACAATCTAAATAAAAGCCACAAGTTTATTCTATTTAACTGGACGCAGAATTGCAAAACTGCACGTGTTCATTGTTACCCAAACGTTTTGGTCTACCTCAACAAATTATCCTACATGCCATCACAAATGAGTGACAATAGGATAAGGCATGACATTTCGTGTAATTTTTGGTATTCTTGCTTTGGTTTTCTTCAGTTAACATACGTGAGATTTCGGTTAATATTTTAGATTTAAAATCAATCAAGGCTTAATTAAAAGTTTACTGAGAAACTACATTATATTCATCTTTTGTCAGAATTTGTCTCTTTGTGTTGTCGCCCGTTCAATATATAAGTATTATCGGGGTCTTAAACCGAGCAGTTATACTACCCTACATATTCTTCCAACTTAATTCTTGCTGCAATCTGTGTTCTGTTCAGACTAGATCTCTTGGCAAGGCTTCATATAACCAACTTCGTCAGGGACGGGAAACATGAACCACAGCGAGGTTAGCAGGGCTTCACGGCAGCTGCCTACGCTCCAATATTTACAGACTTCTCAATTTTTCATCAGTGAACGTAATGCAGACTCAGTTCTGTGACTGGTTTCATTTAACTGTTTCTGTGGCTTCTCAAAATACAACTTTTTCACATCGCCTTGAGGCGTTACAATTCTTGTAGTGTCATTGTGCATTGTTGCGGTTTGTTTACATTGAAACAACGAATAACAGATAAAGGAAACTCGCGTAGGTGCTTTTAATTTATATGACATATTAAATAACATTTACTGGAAACGTGCATTTTAAATTCGTTTTACAATTTATATTTGTATAAAACAAAACTATTACGGTATTTTATGCATTAGATAAAAATCTCTGAAATAAATTTGTTCAGACTATCGAGAAAAGACGGAGAGGAACTAATCAAATAATCGAGAGCCCAACAAATATCGTGTTAAGCCTTTATAATAGTTTAAAATCTTAAAAACAGGAGAATTATTTAATTTAAAGAAGACCTACGAAAAAACAAGACCATATGCAAAATATAAGTTCTACTAAGTGGAACAGGAAATCATTACAGATGATTGCTTATTTTAGAAATAAACTATGGGAATAATGAACTTTGAAACGAAACAAACACCTGAAAATACACTAGGACGGAAAAAATACTAAAAATAATTTTTTTTGAATACAGTCAGGCAAGACGTTTATATTTGTATGACATTTCAGGAAATTGTATGCTGTTTAAATGACAGTGGAAGCAAAACATATGCTTTCTACTTTTACCTGAATAGATCTTAAAAATTGACTAAAGGTCATCCATCAAACATGGAGGTAGATTTTTTTAAATAATTAAGAAGTTTAGTTACCAAATGTTTGTGAAAAATATGACTTTATATAAGAGAAGCAAGCATTGATTCACACAAGTAAAAATGTACGCTGAAAAAGACACCAATGCAAACTTAAGGTCTAAATCCGTGAAACAATTAGTATGAAAACGAAAGCGATAAAGTAACTTATAACAGAAGACGTCAAGGTGAATCAGTAAAAACCTGCTTAAAGTAGGCTAAAATTGAAGATTTGAAAATTGTAGTAAGCTCTTAATAGTAGATTTGTTTGAATTATATAATTTCAGTAATAACAGATTTATTAATGAATAATATTTTTGTAAATGGCAAAACAAAATGATGGCCTTTTTCATACTAACTTCTTTCAGTTTATGACGGCCTCAAATCATCCACAGAAAAAATAGGTTATAAATAAACCATCCGATTGGCTAAAACCTCTCTGTTCGGTAAGAAAGTCACGAATTTTACAACGGTTTAATATTTATTGGTCTCATTCATTATTGTAAGTAATAAACCGGTGGACACGGTCAACAGATGGAGAAATGCCACCCTTTGAGAACGCTATTTTCAATTTAAAAAAAATGAATCTGCGATAGAAACAATAGTTGACTATTAATTGTGACAGGTAATATTGAAACAAATTGTACTGAGATTATGCCGCGACTGCACGAAAAATTAAAAACTGATATATAATTAAGCCTACGGCAAATTACCGCAAATGAAGTAAGTTTAAATGAATAAAAAGTGGAAAACAAGTTGTAACAGTATATACTGGTTGAGAAACTACATTTGTAGACTCATTTGAATTATACATTTATATAACAATAACAAAAGACTGACTTATTTTAAAATTTAAACTATTATCTCAATTATTTAAATC